>MU224936.1:1573968-1589985 GCA_018584345.1 Thuja plicata | reverse complement strand
TAGATAAATTCATGCAACGTCAACTTAAATAATATACGTTGTCATGAAAATATTCTATTAAATTATTTCAAATCTCCAGATTTGATGAGCTAATGAAAGGTAAAACATTATGTCAATAATATAGACCGAAGAAAGAGAGAACCTATGATGGTCTCTTGAGCTATTTTATCTTTAATGTGCATATCTGTCGGTTTTTCGATATTTCATAATTAATTTTTGACAACAGTGTTATACCTTTGACAGATAAAATGTCAGAGAATCATAATTTACGACAATTCTTCCAACAGTAATGCTATACATTCAACAGTGAAACCTGTCAAAGAAATGCTGCACGACTGTCGCTATTCCGACAAATAAAGTGTTGCAAATAGAAATTTTTTGACAAAAACTTTGAAAGTAATGTTATATATCTGATAGGTATATCTGTCAAAATTAGGTGGAAACTGTCGGTATGCCAACAGTTATAATGTCAGAAAGGATATGTTTTCGACAGTTATTTCTGACAGAGATTGTATATTTTTGATAGGTCGTGGTGTCAGAATGCCAATGGATGAACCACAAGAAATGCCATAATGAAGTTGTTGTCATGTGCAAGTTTTTGACGTGATGTGGTGTCGGTAAATTGATGAATGTGTCTTCTGTCACAATTTCCTACGCAAAAATGGCGACGAACTCATGTGTCGAAATACCAACAAATGACCGTCAGAATTTGACCTCAAATGTACTGGTGCCATCATCTTCTTCACCCTACCTAGTATCTTTGTGATCTCTCTCTTCCACTATATGGTCCTCAAAAACACCAACATTGGCCATGAAGACCAGATATGTTGATCATCCTCAAAGACTTAAAAGTGGGTGATGTTGTTTGGAATGGACAGGGTGGGGACCATCTCAATGTAGAATTTCTAGAGCCGGGAGCTAGCCATTGGCTCAAGGGTGCTGGCGGATACATCAAGGGAATCTGGAATGTAGTTTCTTTTTTAGGGAATGAGTTCAATTCCAAAGGCATCAAAATATTTGATGAGGCTCCATGCCTAATTGCGGTATGTGGCCAGCCTTTTATCATGATAAGTGTATTGGCTCCAGACCTGCTTTACGATCAACTCTAAATCACCTAGCACCCGAAGGTGAGTGATTCCCCTTTTTAGTGAAAATAGGAGTCCAAGGACCAAGGCCTCATATTCTGTGATGTTGTTCATGTAGTTGAACTATAGCCTATAAGATGCGAGGAAGGATTTCCCCTGCGGGTTGATCAATTCCACTCCTACCCCACAACCTTGTTTAGACCGAGACCCGTCAAACTTAAGGGTCCACAAGTCACTGTCTGTTGTCTATGGTTGGGAAGGTGAAGTGGTCTTTGGATTTTTTTTGGAAAGGTTGGGAGGAGTTTCCCCTAGCGCTGATGGTACATGGGTGAGGTTTTCCTCTGGAGAAGCCTATGGCTAGGATTCCTAGACTAGCAGCACCATGGGGATACTGCCAAAATGATTGTTGGGTCCAGGCAAATCCACTTCATGTTTCTTCTCATGGAGGGCATTGATGTGACAGGTAGCAGTAGAAATATAGGGCTCACACTCTAGTTCCAAATGTTTTTGATAATGCACCTGGCACCAAGTGCCAAACAAGAGTATAGCAGGGGTCGCTGCGGTACCTTGTGAGTTAATCTCACCCCTTAGTTTTTCGTCCAGGTCCTACATCATCTGAGAAACTATGGGGTCCTCCCCAGGGGTGAACTCAAAGGTCAAGATTTCTAGGGGTCGGTACACCCTAGGGGAAGTCTCAGAGAAGAGGACTTGATTTACCCTCTTTACATCGGTGAGGGCCTATTTCATCTTGGGCTCACTTTCTACCCAAATCTAGTTAGATTCTCCCTCCCAAGGAAGCCACAAGTGGGAAAAGTCAGTGGAGAAGTACCCATTAAGGGACTTAGACCAATTCTGACTTGATAACATCCCGTAAGTCTCTAGAATGTCCACCACTTGGATGTCAATTATGCTTGCTATCCGGTGGTCTTGGATGAGCTGAATCTGGATGTTCTTCAGCTCACCTACCATTTTCACAGCAATTTTGTCTAGCTGGACTACTGCGCCTTTGGATGGAGTGGGATGTAGTCCAATCTCTTGGTATATTGATAAGGGCATGACATTTCCTGAGGCACTAAAATCTACCAAACAATTGTGCAGGTTCTTCCCTTGTATGTTTAACCCTAGTAAGAAGGGAGGATCCTTAGTGTTTCCCTAAAAGACAGCCATGTTGGCATCGTCAAAAGTGACAGTCTTGGGTGGGTGACTGACAGCTTCTGGGTTTCCCAAGAGCTTTAGAAGAGAGTTCCTCTTCTTGGGATAGTTCAGAAAAACCTCCATCAAGGTCATGGAGGTGGTATTTCTTTCCAACGCCTTCGTGATATCAAACCTCCCCCAGGTATTGTTGGCTTCCCTTGGGCAGATCCTTAGCTTGGTTAGAGCTAGACCATTTCAGTGGGAAGGAGCGATCAGTTGTGTTATCCCGGGGAGGAGTGTCTTTGGGAGGTGTAGGCATGTAAACTGGTCCTTTACTAGCTTGACTTTGAGTGTTGTAGGGAGTCTATGGGTTGGTGAAGGTATTGGCCTCAAAGGATGAAATAGATTCATCAAAGAATCTCTAAAATTTGGGTTCTTCTTTTTCTTCCTTGTCTGCTCCAAAGAAGACGGTCTCATAGGAAAAGGCACTATGAGTGGACTCTTGTATGGGGGGTTCCGAGGGAGTAGGATCAGTAGTTTGTTGTCTTTCCAGCTGGGAGATCATGATGACCTTCTCAAGCGTGGCACAGTTCACCTTAGAATGGGAGCGAGTGTCGTGCAATCTACACCAGTTAGTCAGGGGCTAGAGTTCTATGACTAGCATGAAATGAGAAGGTCCAACACCACCCTGATTGGTGTTAGCAATATTGCTCCATTGTTGTTGGTTGGGTCGGGGCCCATTGTTGTAATGTATTCCTCTGAATTTGTTATTTTGTTGGCCAGAGAAGACATTCCCTCTCTAGGAATTGGCATTGTGGGGCACAAGAGACCCTGCCTTCATCTGTCCCATGTCCATAGTCAGTGAGGACAATAGTCACCGGAGGGATTCAACCTTGGCAGATAGCTAGGTGTTTGTGTTATATTGTGACGATTGTTGTTGTTGGTTCCTAGGGAAGGTAGTTATAGCCACCAGAGTTGAGGGCGCTAGCCCCCCAACCATGAATAACTAGAAGAAAGGCACTTTGGAAGGTTGTGTCTATGGTTTTTGCATTTGTTGCGCTTGGTTACAGGGAATGAATTCTAGACCCAGTATTGTCTGGGCTTACAATGGATATACGTACCGGGCCTGTTGGTCTATCAGCAGTGGTGGGGGATTAATAGCCATCATAGGGGCACCCATTGCCTAATTGTGGTTGTATCCCCTAGTGTAAGAAGTTTCATCGGGTATCATGTTGAAAGGCATGCTCTGACCAATCCCGCCCAAAGATTTGTTCAGACCGTGGGACAACTCCAAGGCTAGGTTGTAAACCTTCGCCATAGTATCCCGGTCAGTGGGGGCAGTATTTATCCATAGGAGAGTGGAAACAAAAGGGTCCATTTCATTTAGGTGTGTCTGGATGGTCACTTACGGGGATGGGATGAAAGGGCACGTGCACTACTTCAAGGTGCATTGGAACCGGTGGTTGAATGTTGCAAGGGGTTTCTTCGGTTCCTTCCTAATGGAGATGAAATGGTTGTGGGACCACATTGGGTTCACGTGTATGTGAAAGGCAGAAATAAAGGCATCTTCCATATCCTGCCAACTGTTGATGGAGTTGGCAGGCAGGTTAAGGTACCAGTTCAGCTTGTTCTGTCCCAAGGACAGGGGGAACATCTGGGTCACAACATCTTGATGTTGGATCCTGTGTTGGTTAATGGCATCTTTGTATGCCTGTAGATGCTCTTCTAGGGTTCGTGAGCCTAAGTGCTCATATCAGGGGCATATCTTTTTTGGGTGTGTAGGAAGGTTTTTGGTTGCACCCAAAAATTGCCCCATCGGGGATCCAATGTTACCAAAGTACGCAACCATCGGGGGTGTTGGATTTTGGCTAGGCTGAGTGTTAATCCCCAGAGTTGTCTAGGAGACTTGGGTATTCTGGGATGTAGTAGATCCCTAGACAATGTTGGCTGGCTTGGCTTTTAGGGTCCACTTCTTTCGAGCAGGAGACTCAAGTTCAACAAACCTTTTGGGATTGGGGGCCGATCTAAGGATTCTTTTGAATTAGGTGGGTGAAAATGATCTAATCTTGCTAAAGGTCTGCTTCCTAAAACTATGGCTTAGGGAACCCTCAGGTGGTGTAAAATCTAAATCCTCAGAAGGGGATGAGCTAATGCCCTCCTTCTAGCGCCAGTTTCTGTTGGGACTTTGTGACCAGGTCTTCCAATAGAGGTACCGACCATCTTCACCTATAAAGGTTGTTCAGAGAAATGAGATTCTCTAGGCCTTCAAGCATGTGAGAGTCAAGTATTGATGGTGCGGGAGCTTAGTTGGGAGTGTGACTATTTTGTTTGGGGGGATAGCTAGTTATATCGGTTCATCTTCTCTGGAGATTCAGGTAAGTGGGGTTCCCTACAAGAATTTGTTAGTTAACCAAATAAAATTCAAAAGATAGGCTAGGGTTAGAAGTATTCCATCTATCTATAGTCATGCAAATATGTTTAAACATCAACCATGCTCTAACATGCTACACTAAAATACTGAATGTATATAGAGCCATCAGTTCATAAACATTCAATAGCGAAGGGAAAATAAGGTCATTAATCTACTTAAAACATTAGATCAAGGGAAATAAGAAACATACAACATGAAAGAATGTTAACTAGAAATTAGAACACTAACAACTTCATTGTCAAAACTCTTCCTTCTTCCTTAACAAGTTTCTAGCGAGCACTGGTGCATAGAAAAATGTCTCCAAGGGAGCATCTATCTACTGAGAACTTCTAAGAACTAAGGAGCATTGAGCTCTGCAAATACTAGAAATGAAAATCTGAAATGCTATAGCTATGGACTAAAAAATCATCAATTTTGCCAACCCTTGGAATGAGGTCGGACCTACTACTTATACACATATTTTCCCTAAAATTAACCTAACTTGACTTTACACTCAATAATAAAATATAATTTCCATTGGCCGGTACTACCTGCACCACACTACAACAACCTCAAGAAGAATAGAGGTTTGACATGTCAGAAGAATGAGACAAGAAAAGAGGTATGGAAGAATCAGCCTTGAGAAGAGAGCCAGAGGGAGAATAGAAGAAATCTGATCCCCCGGGGATCGAGGCTACATGCCTCATTAATAGAAAAGTGGCTCACTATCTCTGATGTGCCAAGTGTTATGCTGAAGTGGCGCCTTGGGGAGACCACCTATTAGAACCATCCCTTGAACTGACATGCCTTGTTGGGGTCACCCACTTCTTGACACCCTTATTAACTGCCTGATGATGACCGGTCAGCTCTAGGGAACCTGGACTCGGGTCATCCAAAGAATGTAAAATTGTGGATTTGGAACTCTAGGATCTAGGATCTTACGCTCTGGAAATAATGAATACAAAAATGTGTTGTTGGTAAGAATTTCAGGACTCTGGAGGACCTTATTGTTCCTTAGTGTTATCAAAAATTTCCAGGAGCTGGGTGATTCCATCTTCATCAATGTATTTGAGGTTTATGTAGTGGTATTTAGCTACCTCCACTTGTTCACCCAGATCCAGAGTTTTTGCCTTGAATTTAGTGGCCATCTTTGCGGTGTCATGGCCCCAGAGCACCATGCAAGATATACAGGATATTGTCACTCCATCAATTCCTTCTGGGGACTAGTATCGAGCTTCCATTAGCTCATCAAATTTCCCTATGACATACTCCTCCAGATTATATGTCTCAGTACTACAGGTATCAACTCCTAAAACCCTTGTAATGAATGCCTTGTATAAATTCAAAGATTAATCAATCTCTAGCACCTTGTCCCGCAGGGCCCCTACTAGTTGCTTGGTTACCTCCAATGTGAGGTCAAGTCTGGAGTGCTTGGTCTAGACAAAATCAAAGGACTCCTCTCCCAAAATTCCAACTTCAGAGACAATTTACTCTCTGATGCTCATGAGTTCTCCTAACTCACCTACTCAAACCTCATACTTCTCAATCTCTCCCTCCCAGATGGTAATAGTAGTCTTCGCCTGATGTATAACATTGTTGGTGGCATATAGGTCTAGGAGAGTCATCACTAGGAAATGCTAGATGTTTCCTACCTATTCAGCTACCCAATCATCAGCTGCCTACACTTTCTTTTTCATACTTTTTAGTGCGTCGATATCACCCTATGGTAGTAGTTCTCCAGACGTGGAAGTTTCCAAAGGAATGGCATTGATGGGTTGGGCAAATTTTGTTAGCATCCTGACAAGATTTGTGTTCTTCTCCTTTTCTTCCCTAAACTTGTGGGCCTCCTTTTCATATCAGGCTTCTACCACCTTGGCCACTTCTTTTAGTAGGTCTAACTCACCCTGCTTTCCCCTCTTCCCTAGAGATACCTCTATTATTACATAATCCTTGACCTTTGTTGTTGCCTCGTCTACATCTGGGGAAGGTGTTGCGACTATTGCAACTGTATCTCCGTCTGACCCAGTCTGGAGGGTATGGACCCTCTGGGATTTCTTCACCTTAGGGGGATTCTATGCTTGCATCATCATCTCTACCAAGGAGAGATGGGCCTTGGCCGGTGTTGGGGCCTTCCTTTTGCTTGATTCCACCAACCATTATGGTGGTAGGGGTGGCCCTGCTACCAAAGTTTCATCCTGAAAATCCCCTCCGGAGTTCTGTGGTGCATGTCCGGTATTTTGAGTCCCTCTAGACTCTTTTCCTGTATCTTTAGGACCATCACCATCATCCACCTTAGTGGCATTAGTATCATCTACTCTAGTGTCCACGTCCTTAGAAGCGTTGGACCCTACATTTGTATCACTGGGGTTCTGCCCCTCATCTTGTTTTTTTTTTTTTTGTTGTTGTTCCTTGGCCATATCTGTCAGGATGTTCCCTTCTATCAGAATATCTTCTAGAGGCAAGTGAGGTATCTAGCCAAAGTTCAACAATTCAGCCGCTGAAACCACCTTGTCGAATGTCTTCTTCTTTAGAGGCGGCATCTGGAGCATGGCAACTGAGGTTACGGTTGTTCTTGTAGGTGCGGTTCCCTTGGATGATGCTGGTTTCTCATCCTATATTTGCCTATCCTCTGTGGTGCTTTCAACCTATATCTATGGGATGTCGGAGATGTTCATCTATTCGGGATCCTTTCCTGGTTATACCTGGACTTCCTGCTCTTGGGCAGCTTCTTTCTTCAGGGTTTTCTTCTCAAGAGGGATCACCACTTCCTCTTGGGCAGTAATTTCTTCTACTTCCTTCCTGATATCCCCTTGTAAGTTCACCAGTGCATCTGTCCCAAATATTTCATCAAACTCATCGTGCAGAGGGGAGGTCTTTGGGGGATCTTTAGGTTGATTGTCCATCTCTGAAGAGTCTGATGAGATAATCTGTATTTTAGGGATGTTAGGCATCCTGAGCTCCAGCTCCACCTTTGGCTGAGGATTAGTTTTCTTCTTTTTCCACCCTTGTTACCAATGGGGGTCCTGTATCCAACATGGATGCCTGCTCTTCCTTTGCCCCTATCCCTGTTACTTAGACCATTAATGCTATGATTGAAGGGGAAGTGGGAGGGTGGATAGGTCCGGTCATAATGGCTGGAGTGGCCAACTGAGTGATTAAATTTTCTTTCTTTTACTGGGAGGTGGCCAACATTTTCTGCATTTGTTCCACTATGGGAGTGGTAGCTGGGACTTGAGATGGGGTCCCTACTTTCCTCTTTCATCTATCCTCACCCTGCGAGGAGGTTTTGGTGAACCCTGTACAAATGGGCCAACTTTACATGTACTCCTTGGCCATGCCTTCTTGAAATATGTGTGACTGCACTTGATCACATCTTGGGTGAGGTCCTCTATTGTTGATCCCTCCTGCAATGCCAATCTACCAGAGGGAGTGCCATTTTATCTACCCTTTTTCTTTGTATTGTGGGTCTATTATGGACCCAGTATCTGAAAAATCATCTGGGAACTTTTGAAGCTTGAGCCTCTTCATCATTCCCATTGTCATGCAGATGAAATGTTGGTTCCAGACCTCAAAATTATCCTTGTAGTCTTCCCAAAATTCCTCCATGTGATATTTGTGGGGCTCTGATTCCCAGGGAAGTGTCATTGCTATTTTGCCCAGCGGCTCAAAATTCTTCCACTCCAAATAAAACTCTGATAGTCCCATACTTTTGAGCTCATTGTCTACCTCTTTTTCCACGGCCAAGACTACAAGAGTAATTCCCACAAGTGATTGGGAATGGGACATTTGTCACCTTCTTCATGGTGAAGAGGGCATGTAGGTCCACGATCTGCCTATAATATTCTAAAGGGAATATTTTATCCCCATAATGCTTGGGTAATAAATAGGGTTTCTCAGAGAAGTCGGTCACACAAATGTAGATATATTGTTGAAATTGAATATAATAATGGCCATAAGTTCTGACCATGTCCATTGCCTCCTTAGAGAGTCGATATCTAGCATCTTGAGTAGGTGTGAGGAGGTTGTAGTAGATGAAGGCATCATTCACCCTGCAGAAGATAAGGAAACTAGCCTCCCATTAGATCTATGGGAAATAATCCCAGGGAGCATTCTAGCCCGGACCAATCCTGAGCACACCCGTTGTAAGTAATCCATTTGTGATGGGGCATTGTTGCGTAAAAGCCCATAGAACATAGGACATCATGTAGAATTTCGAAGACTTGGTGACCTGGAGAAATTGGGAGTCCACGTGATTTGCAATAATAGTGGCCCAATCAAAGTTATTCTCACCAGAGGAGATGCCCAATAGGAAATAGTACATCCATGCCAAGAATTCCTGGGCATGGGGTTGTCCAAATACCCTACATAGCATGATAATCCCCATCTGTATGCTTTCTTTTAATTCAGTTTGGGGGATTTCAAGCTTCATCTTCCTGAAGTCTTTCCTTGGCACCTTAAGCCATTTGTTGTTGAGGTACTGCCATGCCATGTGTTCTAATTTCTAAAATTCTTCCAAGGCCAGTGCCCAAGTGAGGATAGCTACATCATCAAATTAGGGAATTCCCAGTCCCACCTGAAAGGTCACAGCGTCCAGAGACACCATAGGCGGTTGATATCTGGTTAGGACTGGGGCGGCAAGAATGATGGCTTGAATGACGATATTGTAATGTCCTGCCAGAGTGAGAATGAGCTCCGGGGCTTGCACAGAGAAGGGTAAGCAAGCAGCCTTGAGGATCCCATAATTTCCCACATTAATGGCTAATGGATCTCTGACCGTTCATTGAATAAACATCATTTTAACCAGGGCCTGCATTTTGGCCCACATTCCGACACTGGTGTCGATTATCAGTTAAAGTTTGGAATCGATCTTTGATCCCGCAATGGTGTCTCCCTTCAGATATTTCATTGTCAGCGAGAGCTTTTCTAGGGCCTTCACGGCCTTTGTTCTGATAGCTTCTCGGGTGGCAGTAGTGGTGGGGAGATCTGGACTCCCGGGTGGAGATGATGCAGAAGCTTCTAACATGGTTGATGAGTGGTATTTTGGAAACCTACAAGGCAAGATGACCATCAATATTTATATAAACAAAGTAATATTCTGGATTCTGGAGATCTTACCATCTCATCGCACCTGTGCCTGAAAGAATTGTTAGCTCATGTCAAAACCCCAAAAAGATACATATGTAATAAGAGTGACTTAGGAACTTGACCTCTTCCTGGACCTCTAGGGATTCCAACACATGTGATGAAAAAGAAACAAAGGACCAAATGAAGACCTAGGACCTGGAGTCCAAAAAACTAACCGTTACTGACGGGACCAGAAATGAGTTGTATTAGGTTGACATGGGGGTGTCACTTTGGTCATGAAGTAATGGGAGTTATGGTATTTATGCCGACAGCTATCCGAATACACAAGGACAAGAATGCCACTTGGGCCAGACTTAAATACATGCATGGGAGACTTAACCCATCATTAAGACTGACTTGATGGAGGAGAGAGAAAATCACCATGGCCAAACTAGCGAGGTGCCAAGTTCAAACCAGGCAGCCATCTTTCTTGGACGAGCTCTACATTTTGGGTTCTTGATGCACAAAACACGACAAGCTTGCCACTAGGTAGAGTGTAGAATACACAAGAAATATACAGAGCCGAAGCACAAGTGAGGGCCGAAGCACGACTCGTAGGCTGGCCCAAAATGGGCATATATACAGACGTAAATAGACATTTACACAATGTACAATATATACAAAAACTCACAGAGGTATTCACATAGAAACCTACCAAAATGCACATGGCACTTACACCTAAATTAAAACTGTACAGAGGGTGGAAAACCCCCTAGTAGAGCCAACCCACCAATGGGAGGTGACAGAAAGCAAAACCAGAAATGAAAAGAGGAAAGAAAACAAAATAAACGAAGCAAAAATGACCAGGAAAATAAGACAACCAGAAACCAGAGAGAGTCAAAGGCCTACATGGAAACATGGAGGAAATGAGAAAGATGAGTACAAGAGGTGCTCTGCAACAAATTCACCTTCGAATGACCACGCACAAGCACCGCAGATCACTGTTCAATTAACTACTAAGCACAGGGAGTAATTTGTTGTTTAATTTCTCTAATCACCTTTGAAATCACTCTGAGTGCTCTAAGTATTTGATCATGGTAAATGTGAAAATGATAAGTAACTTCCATTTATATGCTTATGATAAAAATGGGTTGCATTCTTTCCTCAAACTCCGGGACAAGCAAACCTCTGGACTCTGGGCCCGGGGATCCTATGTAGCCACACCTTCTCACGAAAGAAGAAGTGATGGTAGAGAATCCCAGAGTCTAAAATCTAGCTGACTCAAAAGAACTAACAAACTTCAGGACCGGGTCCCAGAGACACAAGAAGACAAAAAGAAAAATAAAGATATCCCTCGCGGAACCAAAGTCCAGAGGGAAAACAAATAAAAACAAGAAACCAAAGGAAAGAGCCAAAGTGAAAAGGGGGACCCAACATTTTGCCTACAAAATGTAGGAACGGGTATGCAAGTCATAACACTAGCTACATACAAGCCTACTTGCATCGTCTAACTCACTTAGAAATAGTTACCCTAATTGAATCAACAAGATCTTACACATATGCTAGGAGTCAAAAATGATGCAAATGACATTACAGAAAATAAAAAGCAATAGTCCAAGTCTTCCCCAAGTTTTATGCAATTCCAGAAGAAGCCTCTGAACATTTTGAGATATTTTGTTGGAGCAAGTTGCTTCTGTACAAACATTTTTTGTGCAATAGACAAATATATTGGCTTAACCAAAGAAGAAATCATTAGCAATTGGAAGCACTTGAATACACAAAACTATAATGTCTGGCATGTTGATCATGCAAATCAACTTGAAGCTCTCTTAGAAGATGAAAATGGTTCTGATGCTGAGATGGATAGACATGACACTATACCAATGCATGAGTGGGAGTTATTATCTCAAATGGTTCTTGCTAATAGTATCAACTTAAATGAGCTTGACATGTTGGGAAAGCATGATTTTGACAACAATAACAGATGGGAAGAACACAATGTTCCTTCACAATTGCATGAAAATACAATTCAATTTGTATACAGAAATAGGTTATCTCAACAACATATTCATCCCATCTGTAATTTGTACAACCAAAACTACAGTCTATCACCTCAACAAAAAATATCCCTTTCTCTAATTAAGGACCACTCGATAGCTAATTATGCAACACAACCTTTGTACATGGTCATAAAAGGAACATCAAGAACTGGTAAATCATATCTAATTAGTTGCATAAGAAATTCACTTCAAGCCTCCAGTTCGGAAAGAGTCAATCTACTCCTTTTTCTTGCTCCAACATGAATCACAACATTTAATATACAGGCATCGACCATACATGTAGCCCTCAAGATTCCAATTAGAGAAATGCAACCACTATAAGGACAAACATTGACAATATTTCAGGAGGACATGAAAACTATACAATACATTCTCATCGATGAGATGAGTTTCATAAGCCCAAAACTACTAATGAAAATTGATACTCGTTTACGTGAAGAAATACCATGCCAACAACACATCCCATTTGGTGGAATTTCTATAATTCTAATAGGAGACCTTGCCCAACTCCCACCTGTAATGGATAAACCTATCTATGCATCACACACACTTGCAAGAAATCTATGGCACAAATTTAGTATTGTTGTAACATTGCAGATGTTTTTTTGCCAAGAGGGAGATGACCCAATTCAAATTAAATTTTGACAAGAATTACAAAACATGTGAAACACATAACCAACAGAGCATGACTGGCAACTATTAATGACATGCACAAACAAGCAACTAAATTCAATTGAATGGGACACATTTGACCAAGCAATACATTTGTTTGCTACAATTGAACTAGTTGCACTCCACGATAAGAAAAGGATAAAACAAGTACATGTACCTATTGCATGTTGCATTGAACTCAATACACACCCTCAATACACAAAAGCTGATAACGATGTCCAACTTTCACAAGAAGTCTTATTATGTAAGTTTCAAGGTGTCATGCTTACAATAAATCTATGGATAGAAGCTAATCTTGTCAATGGATCTCTTGGAGAGGTCAAAGATATTATATGTCTCTTTGGATCTAAGCCCCCACAATTGCCAACTTATGTTACAATTGAATTTGATAACTACAATGGTCTACCCTGGGATGAACGACATCCAACCATTGTTCAAATACAATCGGATACCTGAGGCAGGCTCACCCAAATACCGCCAACCACCACATGGGCTATCACTATCCACAAGTCACATGACCTTACCCTAGATAGAGACACAATTGATATAGGTAAAACTAAAAGACAAGGCCTCACCTTTACAATAGTCTCCAGAGTTAAATCCCTACAAGGCCTCCCCATTCAACCCGCCTTCTCTTTCAATTGCTATTGAAAAATGAAAAAGACTCCATACAACATTATCAGAAAGAAAGAAGAATCTCACTTACACTTGATCTCAAATGACTCCCAGGTATCAGATTCTACTTGCACACCCTCTTTTGTAGTTCTTCAGTCATGTTTTTCACTTCTTTCATTTCAGCCAATCTTTAGTTGCTGACCACTTATAATTTTTACTCTTCTACATGTTCACCCTTCCTGATGAAGAAGAAAAAAAAAATATTTATATTTACAAATACATTTTATTTTGTGTTCCAATGCATTTCAATGCTACATATTTGTTGGGACATCTTGCAAAAACTATAATCCTTGAATACTATAATTTTAATTCATCCTAAGTGGATGTTTCTTTGTACAACACTTCCTTCTACAATGGAACATGTTTTTTATGTGTTCAAAATTTCAATGCTACACTTAATTTATTCTCTTACTTTTATTGTTCTTTTACTCTTAGTTTTCATCAATTAGATAAAATTAGTACACCCCAAACTTATTTTGAAAGTAATAAGTTTTTTGATGTGGTAATGATTTGGATGTATAATAAATTCATTAAGCATCATAGAACACCATCATGATTAATTAATCGGTTTTTGTAGTTTAATTCCCTCAATCCAATGAGATGCATATTAGTGATTATTTCATAAACATATGCAGATTTTATCTAGATTAATCAACTTCTTATGTATGCTTCTCATCATTGAGATAGAGATGACACAAGCGAGTTTATGAAATTTGGGCGAACATAAGTGGGGAAACAACGTATACCTCAACGTTATCTTAGAAACCTATGACTGAAATAAATGTTCTAATCTTCTTCTATTATTATTATGTTTCTGATATTTGTAAATCTACACTATTAGACACTACATTGTATAATGTAAAACTTCATTTACAGTTTCCACTACAACACCTTTCGGAAATTCCCTTGCACCTCCATTCGGTGCAAGTGCTAGTTAAATAATATATTCTTCACTTCTTGCCATAGCAAGTGTGTTGTATTTGTGGGGTATCGATGTGGCAGCTAGAGAATAACATTGTTTTTCTCCCTATTTATACCCTCGAAGGGACTAATTTTTGCATGAAAACATCACAATGAAGATAAAATAAGAAAATTAAAGACCCAAATGGAAAATAGAAATCTACAACAACATTGATTAGTTTACAACTGCGTTGGCAAGTACCACAGTAGTGAGAAAACCCAAAGAAAACAAGAAGAATTCTTCTTAAATGATGTTGATACATAAATTTATTAACCAAAAGTCACAGTAAAATTAATTGTCAAACCCTTGAACAGTTTTCTGTGGTTAGCAATGTATACGAGACAAAATGACAAGCGTACCATACATCTACTTGGTGTCCTCTTCTCCCTCATCATTGGCAATTTCTTCTACTTGTCCCTTGGAAATGTGATACTTTGTAGTTAACATCTCCTATGGTGCTTTTTTTGTCTACCATGCTTTTGTCATCCTTGTTTACCTTCTCAGGTGGTTAAGGTTAACCATATAGTTTGGAATAAAAAACAAATGCTTATTGTCAAGAGCAGTTTCTTCCTTTTGCATGGAAAATTGATTGATAAATAATATGGGGCAAAGAATTTCTCCCTCCCCTAATGTCATCCATTTTTCTGGTGGTTTGATGGACAACAAGAAGTGCCTGGAGGAGGACAGGCCTCTTGTAGCATGAAAAAATAGAGTTCAAAAAGTCAAAAAAGAGTAGATTTTCATATGCCAAATATAGTTAATGGCGAATTCAGGGTTTTTCACCAGCCCCTAAATTTGAAGGTCATCCCTACCTATCATATGATTTTTTTATGACAGTTTGATCATTTTAACGACTTGCATTTTATGTTTTGAGAAAAATATTGATTGTCATTTTTTAAAATTCATAAATAATATAATATAATTTTTTTAAAATTTAAATATTTTATCAATATAACTAATAATTTTTTTTTTAATAAAGTGGTGCAAATAACCTAGCTGCTATTATAAAACGTGTATTATTATATATGATTGAAATTAATTATAATAAATAATATAAAAATTTACAAGTTTCTAAATTCATATTTTTTATTTGGAAAAAAATCTAAAATATTAATATATAAATAAATCATTTAGAAACTTTTATTTGTGATAAAAAGAATATAAAACTAGAAAATAAGTATAAATTAATAATATATACAAAAATTATAGATAAACTAAATAAGTTTCTAAAATATATATGTTCTATTTTAAAAATATTTTAAATTAATATGAATATATAATAAGTAAAATAGAAACATATATATTACATGCTGATATCAAATGATGATCACTTCACAATTATTAATAATAACAAGTTTTTAAATTAATATTAAAATATTCTAAATAAATTTATATTTTATCATGCATATTTTAAAATAATATATATTTATAATACTATATAAAATACTATATTGTCTATAACAAATTTTGACATTTATTAATAAATTAAAGTGTCATATTTATGGTTTTAAATTTAGTCTATCAATTCATACGGTCCACTAAATTTTCAAGTTGTCATATACAGTTCAAAAGTGGAAAAACAACTATTGCGACTTTCAAATTCTAGGCTTGTTTCTCCCTATTTGAAGAATTTTAGGGAGGATGACCCCAGTTATAAGTTTGAAAAAAGTGTTTAGACCACTTTTTGAAACCCGCATGAGTTGGTTGAGGTTTTGTTAAGTCATCTTATTGCACCTCCTTATTTTTAGTTGTTCGTTTTGGTCGATTGGGCTTTTCATTGCTATCCTTGGTTGTCTTCTTGTTATTTTCTATGGTCAGTTGGGCTTTTGTTTGTTAGTTTGTTAGCTTGGACAGCTGTCCCACCACTTGCTAACAATAATTAATTAATTATTAATTATTTGTTTGTTTGATTCCCCTAGGTGACAACTTGCAACAACTTGCAATTAATTTTTTGTT
>MU224936.1:1543455-1572081 GCA_018584345.1 Thuja plicata | reverse complement strand
GGATAAAGGGTATAATGTTCTCTTTAGAGGGATGCATGTTTTGATTAAGCATAAAGATTGGAAATCACCAGTATCTATTGGAGTTAGGAGCGGTCGGCTTTATAGATTGTAGTTTGATACTCCTAAGCCACTCATGAGCAGCAATAACCCTAGAGATCTTAGAGAGCTGTGGCATAGGAGGATGGGCCATATTCATCATGGAGCACTTAGATTGCTTTGTGAGATGGTGATAGGTGTTCCATAGGTGAGCACAGAGCATGATGATGTGTGTAAGGGATGTGTGTTGGGGAAGTTTGTGAAAGCATATTTTCCAAGGAGTGATTCCAGATCTGAGGGTGTTCTTGATCTAGTACAATTAGATGTGTGTGGGCCAATGTCACTGAAGTCTCTCAGAGGATATGAGTACTATGTTACTTATATTGATGATTTCTCCAGGAAGACTTGGATATACTTCTTGAAGACCAAGGATGAGGTTTTCAGTCGCTTCCAAGAGTTTAAGGCTCTTGTGGAGAATTTGAAAGGAAAGAAGATAAAGGTTCTTCGGTCAGACAATGGAGGCGAGTACAAAGGAAATGACTTCCAGGATTTCTATACCAGAGAAGGAATTAAGAGAGAGTGGACTGTTCCTTACAATCCATAGTAGAATGGAGTTGCTAAGAGGAAGAACCGGTCCATATCAGAGGCATCAAGGGCTATGCTACATGACCAGGATATGCCCCGCTACTTATGGGCAAAGGTGTGTAGTACAGCA
The DNA here is from genome assembly GCA_018584345.1 of Thuja plicata. Classification (NCBI taxonomy): domain Eukaryota; kingdom Viridiplantae; phylum Streptophyta; class Pinopsida; order Cupressales; family Cupressaceae; genus Thuja; species Thuja plicata. The sequence continues at coordinate 1,571,330 of MU224936.1, read as the reverse complement.
GTGTATATACAGAATAGGGTTCCACATAAAGTACTAGGAAAGATGACACCAGAGGAAGCTTTCATAGGAAAGAAGCCAGATGTCGATCACTTCAGGATATTTGGAAGTTTGGCATATTGTCATATTCTAGGTGACACACGTACCAAGTTAGATCAGACTGCAGAGAGGGGGTACTTTGTTGGGTACAGTGAAACTTCAAAGGCATATTGGATATTCATTCCAGGGACCAGACGGATCATTGTTCTGTGTGATGTCAAGTTCATGGAGGACAAGGCATTTAGAAAGTCCAGAGATTTGCCAGCAGAAGATCAGAGTAAGCAGTCAACAGAAGCTCCAAGGCTAGCTCAATCCAATCAAGGGCAGCAAAGCTCAAGTATAGTTACTAGTACAAATGTAGACTCGGGTGGTGAGAGTTCGCAGAGTATGGAGCAACTGGTGCAATAGGGAATGCATCAAGAAGATATGGAGGTTGATATTTCATCCTCTACAGTTGGTAGCTGGAACCACGAGGTTCAATAGAGGGATACTCAGGAGATTGTGGGAACTCCTAGGAGGAGTACAAGATCAAGGAAACAACCAGCCAAGTTTAATGACTATGTGGCTTTATTTAGTCAGTTGGTAGATAGTGAGCCTTCTAGTTATCAGGGAGCTACACAACTTCAGGTTTGGCAAGATGCGATGGTTGAGGAATATACCTCAATAATGCAGAATGATGTGTGGGAGGTAGTGCCTAGACCAATAGATAGGGCAGTGGTTGGATCACGCTGGATCTACAAGATCAAGCATGGTGCAGATGGTAGAATCGAGAAATACAAGGCAAGGTTCATGGAAAAAGGGTTATCTTAGAAAGAGGGAATAGACTATGAGGAGACATTTTCTCCTGTGGCCAGGTATACTTATATACGAGCTGTGATCCCAGTTGCAGCATAGATGAGATGGAAGATCCATCAAATGGATGTCAAGACAACATTTCTTAATGGTGAGTTGAGAGAGGAGGTATACATAGAGCAACCAGAAGGCTTTGTAGCACACAGCAAAGAGACCCATGTGTGCAGATTGAAGGAAGATTTGTACAGGATCATATATGTTCGAGGTGAAGGTATCAAGTTGATAGGCTATACTGATGCAGATTGGGTAGACATTACAATGGACAAGAGAAGAACTTCAGGGTGTTGTTTCAGTTTGGGATCGGGAGTTGTCTCTTGGTTCAGCAGGAAATAGAAGTCTGTGGCTTTGAGTTCTGCAGAAGCAGAATACATAGCAGTTAGCATGACGATGTGTGAAGTTATATGGCTTTAGAAGTTTCTAGTGGCCTTGTTTGGTCAGAGAGTTGAGACTACTATGATACATTGTGACAATTAGAGTTGCATCAAGTTGTCTGAGAATCTAGTGTTTCATGATAGGTCTAAACATATAGACATCAGGTATCACTTCATCAGAGATTATGTACAATGGGGGATTGTTTAGCTACAGTACATACCTACAGAGGAGCAGGTAGCAGACATTCTAACAAAGGCATTGGGGAAGGCAAAATTCATCTTCTTCAGAGATAAGTTGGGTGTCCTACAGAACAGCTTCCTCGCTAAGAGGGAGTGTTAGTTTTTTAGCTTGGACAGCTGTCCCACCACTTGCTAACAATAATTAATTAATTATTAATTATTTGTTTGTTTGATTCCCCTAGGTGACAACTTGCAACAACTTACAATTAATTTTTTGTTTGGTTGTTGGGTTGTAATTTATCTCAGTCATTGATTGAGAATTGATCTCGGCCGTTGGTTTACCAATGAGGGTAGTATAAAAGGGGGTCTAGGGGCATTTGGAGAGACATCAACACATCACACCAACACAAGTTGGAGAGAATTTGCAATGTTAGCAAATGATTTTACAGTGATAGAAAACAGTCTTGCAGTGTTAGCAAGGGCGCAGTGATAGCGTTGGGGATAGCAGTGGAGGAATATCAGCGGGAGGAGTTAGGAGATTGTCTAAGTTCTTCCAGTGAGAGGCAAGGAATTTTGTATCTCTTAATTTTTTGAAGATTAATATATATTTCTCATCTGCAGTACTGGTTTTTCCTTCGAGGTTTTTCTAGGGACGATTTGTCCAAAAATATTGTGTTCTTTGTGTTGCATATTTCTTTCCGTATTTTTATTGGTGAAGTTGCAATTGTGTTATTTTTTGATATTCAGCTGTAAATTTATTTTCAACAGTTAAATAATCTTTATGAGATATGAGATTAATAATCAGTGACTGCAATAGGAATTTTCACATTGTTTGTCTTCTTGTTGTTTTCTATGGTAGATCTTTGTGGTCCTATTATACTTCATGCTTTATCATTCTTGATGTAGAGGGATGTGGCCTTTCCCCAGTTATTATAATAAAAATTATTTGGTATAATTATTTAATTTTTAAAAAAAATCTCAATAGGTATAGGTTCTTTTCATTTAATTCCACTTTTTATATGTGATTTCTTGGGTAGCCTAACTTAATTTTTTAGTTGTTGCTACTATAAGCATACATATATTGCAAATTGTCTAAATGAATATAACGTGTGTGTACATGCACACACACACACACACATATATATATGTATATGTATATATGTATATAAATATGTATATATGTATATATATATATGTATATGTATATATATATGTATATGTATATATATATGTATATGTATATGTATATATATATATATATATGTGTGTGTGTGTGTGTGTGTATATGTGTGTATGTATATATGTATATATATATATATACATACATACATACATATATATATATATACATACATATATATACATATATATATACACATATATATGTATATATATGTATGTATGTATATATATAGAGAGATTCTTTACAAGTCATATATATATATAGAGAGAGAGAGAGAGAGAGAGAGAGAGAGAGATTCTTTACAAGTCATTTATATTGTTCAAAAAGCTTTGTGAGCCTTTAGATGAAACTAGAGTTCCTTTGTAAGAATGTTCTTAAAATGCCAATGTGGAGAAAACTAAGACCTAGAGAGCAATCATAATTGTTTTTGTAGTGAAAATTATCACTACTTGTAAAAAAAAAGTTTTCAAGTACAACAATTTTGAAATTTCTTAAGATACCAGCATAGCATACTGCAAATAAAATGACCAATTTTTTCATACTCTAATAGGTATTGTAAAATTTTCCTATTGTTTCATTTTGGGTTGTAACAATACATTGCAACAATTTTACAACTTGTCATGTAAGTTATTGTCTACTTCATTAACATAATCATCCACTTATTCAAATTTAGTGTCAGCATAATTAGAATATTTGCATGTATTATGTTATGTTAATAGATCTAAATTATTAAATTAAGTAGTCAATAAATAATTTGTACAATGATACATATGCATGTGTGAGAGAGAAATATATTTCAAGGTCATGACCTAGTTATATTGCAAATTTAAATTGATAAGGGTACAATAGTGCATATTTCTAGATAAAAATAATGTTTGATATTATACGTGGTTGTATTACAAATTATAGATCTTTCATTTGATAACATTGTATTTCTGTGCATATGAATGACATGAAAAGACTACCTCCAAAAGTACAAAATGAAATACACAAAATAGATGCTTAAACTAACATGTCTTTTTATTATATTTAATATTGCAATAAAAACACACAACTTTGCCAAGAAGTATTTCTATGGAGAGACCAATGAACAATGTTAGCAAAAAACCTATGGATTCAAACATGGATTGTGAATGAGTATCTTGGAGAGGTACTAGATATTGTGTACACAATTGGATCTAAATCCCCCATATTTACCATTATTTTTAGTTTAATTTGATAATTACATTGGCCCACCTTGGAATTAAAAGGACCCAAAAAGTATACCTACAACACCCATATCTCTAGGTAATCGTAGAGAAATACCGCTACCCATAACATGGGAAATCATCATCCATAAATCCCAAGGACCAATGCTCCCCAAAGCAATGACTAGTGTAAGTGAAATAGAAAGATGAGGCATAACTTTTACAACTATATCTAGAGTTAAATAAATAAAGGATCTTTGAGTAGAACCACCATTCTCCTTTGATCTTTGAAAAAGGAAGAGACTCGATTATAGAAAATCTCATTATAATGAGTAAGGTACAAAATTTTTAATTTAACCTTTTGTAAAAAAGATATCATTTTTTTTTTCTCTTTTAATTATTGTCTTTGTAGTGGAGTTCTTTACCAAAAAAAATAAAACCCAATGTATTAACAATTTCATGTTTTACAAGTTGATGTTTGATAGTCGTATATCATTCTGTCAAGTTCTTTTCCCATGATTTCTATATTATAATCTCACAACTACAATCCCTTTCTTAATTCATAATCTTTCACAAATCTACATTTATATAAGACCGTCCATGCATTAATGATAAAGTTCCACTAACTTCTTTTTTGAATGCATAAGAACAAAATAAAAGAATAAGCAAAGAGATTTTCCCAAGCTTATTCTATACAAGCATATGGAATCATCAACTTCAAAATCCTACAAACAATTTGATATAACCATATATGCAATACATATATTTTTAAAGTTGCAAACAAGATTTTATGTATTTCAAAGTTGTACTAGAAAAATATATAGACAAATAATATTTGAAATATTCTACATTTTACTTTAAAAATAGAGTAATTTTTTAGCAAAGCACATATCAATATAATTATCTTATTTAAAAAAAATCCTCTTTTGTATTACTTTTATTTTTAGTTGGAAATTTTTTCTGAAATAGTGATATATTTCTACTTATAGGTTCCACTCTCGAGCTATAGGTTATTACACTTTTAAATATTGTATGTTTTTAATATTCAATATTTTTTAGCTCTCAATTTATCGTTTATAATTGCTTTTTATTTGGACCAAACATTATAACTCTCACCTATAATTTTGTTTGTATGTAACTAAAAATATACACTTTATCAGTTGAACATGGTTAGACATAGTATGTAGGATAGGAGAAAGCAAATACGGTGATGGCTCAATGTAGTATATTTTCACACAACTCTGCCAAAATGAGGGCTACTAATGTATTACTTTTTTTGATATTTATGTATGGGTGTGGCTCTATAGAGTCACATTAACCTATATAAAAAAGTAGTGCATGGAGAACTTTATTATTCAATTCAATTGCAATACTTGTTATGTTTTTAGGTTTTCAAAAAGTCTAAGAAAAGGGAAAAACACTAAAAGTATAACTCCAAAATAGAAAGAGAGAAAATAAATAGAACTAATGACGAGTACATGAAAAACATACATTTTCAAAAAATACAAAATGTGAAGTGATTCCATTCAAAATTTATTTCCCTCCAAAGATCAAAAAATATGAACTATGCAAATAAAATTCTAAGAAAACTTAATTTTCTTGGAAAAGCCATATGTCAAGCAAAACTAGTTACATCGTTAGAAAGACCGTGAAATTTTACCCAATTTCAAAAAATTTGCACACAAAAAGGTATTGACATTGTAAAATTTAAAGGAATCCAATTACACAAGCCTAATTTTAAGTGCATGAAAAATGATACATAAGCCAGATACAGGTGAGAACCAAAATCAGAACTAAGGAGGGCATGTCTGAATGCTTCGAGAGTGACATAGGTGTCAAACAAGGGTTCCCTTTATCCCCTACTTTGTTTGGTCTCTACATCAATAAATTGGAAGAGTGGTTAAACAAGGCCAATGGATAAGGCATATATTTGGCAGGTTATGTTGGAATTAATGAGGTGTGTACTGAGAGGGGAGGGGTGAATCAGTACCTCTAAAACTTTTATATCTTTTAACCTTTATCCTTTGAGTAATCAATTGTTTATCCAACCATCTATTTTATACTATCTTGATGTAAGACATATCAATTCTATTAACTTAATCAAACATGTGATCATTCATAGAAATATTCATGAAAGTAATTGAGACATAACACAAGATATGATAACGCAGAAAACTCCTATTAGGAAGTAAAAATTGCAGTGGGGATGACACCCACAAATTCTTCACTATCTACAGATTGGAAGGGGCCGGTTAAGGCTTACAATTTGATCACTTCTGATGATCTACCCTATTAGGAGTATTTGTGGAGACCTGTTAAAGTCTACTCTGTTAAGATCTTTAGTAACATTGTTTAGTGTCCACTCGATTAAGAGATTTACAATTGGATGGTTAAATCCACCTTCCTTGAAAGGATTTTTACACTTTGCTTCACTTGTTAGAATGTAAGAAAATTACACTTGACTTGAGTGTATGCAATCTCCTATTTCTGATTACAGATCCATTTAAGATTACATGTATAAGTGTATCACCTAATGTGATTGAATAATACCTTTGTTTCTTGGTAGCCTCTATTCTTGGTTCTTGATAACCAAATTCACCTTTTGTTGTTCTGGTTCTTGAAACTTTTAGTCTGATCCATAGATGTGCTCGTAGGCTTCATTCATCCTCTCATCCATAATAGTGATTGATTACAACATCTATTTATAAGATAGATAGACCTAGTTAAGTTTCATGTAAAACAATATTAACTCTAAGATCATAGGTTTACAACTTGACCTTGATCTTTTAGTCTATGTGTTTTAAATTAGTTAGACTGATTAAAACACTTACAATAATGTTTCTTGTCCCTAAATTAATGGTTTTAAAAAAAATCAAGGCTCTATAAATATAATAAGAATGTTTTATGTGACGTGGAAGTCAGATCCACTTTTTGCGGGCTTCAACTGACTTTCAGTTTCTGTCAGTCGGTTATGCTCTGAAATCAGTTTGACTGTCTCCCAGTGTTCCTTGCTTGAACTGTCTCTTGGGTTTCACTTTGACTGTTCTCTTGGGTTTCACTATATCCTACTCGTCGAGTTCCACTGTCGGGTTCCTCTTTATTCTTTTTACTTTGCATTTTTGGTTTACACACAAAACTGTGTCATCGGTTTTCTTTGTACTTAGCAATTTTTGGTGATCTCTGATATCTGTATTTTTTATCTGCTCTTGTCATGTCTTTCGGTATACATTTACCAAAAGTGTTCTTTGCATACTAATGGCAAAATAATGTCATCAATCTCCCCTTTTGACATTAGTATCAAAAACTGATATGTGAAAAATACTAACAAAATGTTTAGTATTTACACCATATATATTCCTTAGTCATTTCATGACTCCCCATATGCATATGCTGCTATAGTATATGTGTATGTACATGATACCTTGTTCTTTTTAACCTTGTATTGTATATATCATATCATTATACTCCCTTTTTTGTTCTTTTTTCTGTACTGTATAGTTTCCTATCTGTGTACATATAATTATTTTCCCCCTTTTTGATATAAGGGCAAAGGTTTATACCTATAGCTTATCAAAAATATGAGAGTGTGAGGACTTCATATCCTCCATCATCTTCTCCCATTTTTCCTTCAGGTTATCTAGAGTCATGTGCTTGAGTGTTATCTCTGCATGCATGTCATAGATGTTGTCTGCTACAGACATCTCGGGGTGGCTATCAGTTGTCTTGCTGAACTGATATGTTGTTGAAGGAGTGTAAGACTTGGTAGAATTTGAGCCTAGAGCTCAGTAACCTCTTCCCTAAATTGTGTTTCTGCTTCCCATAGTTCTTTTCTTAACCTTTTTATCTCAACAATTTTCTCATAATGCAACTTTGCTGCATTGTCCTCGGTGGTTAAGCCTTTAGCACTAGTAGCTAGACCAGAATCTAACTTTGATATTTTATCACTATGATCCTTAGTGAATTTATCAATTGTGCTTAATTGTTGTATCAAGGAAATAACTTCAGCAGTTACTGGATCTAATTCACTTACTAATTCTGAAAGCTTTGCCTTGTTTTTCTGCCACTTCTTGGTTGATCTTTTCAACAAGTTTGTCTTGATATTTCTGCTCAGCTCTCTCCTCAATTGCCTTTTTTGCATCAATGTTCTACATTGTGATGGCTTCGGTGAGAGTGGCTAGTTGATCAAGGATAGGTTTATTGTGATCAACATCAACATCGGGTACAATATGATGCAAGATGTCCCTAGTTGTCTCTAGTACCATGGAGTCTCTGTGCTCCTTTCTCAGTTTCTCTAGTAGTGCCTTCCTTTGGCATATTTCACCATACTCTTTAAGTGCATCATAGTCCAGTGTAGTTGGGTCACATTTGGGTATCTCAATTATTTCATCTAGAGTGACTTCCAACTTAGTCTTTTTGGATTTCTTCTTCTTCTGAGTTTCACTTGAATGTAGCACCATATCCATCTTCTCAGCTTTGTATGTTATGCTGGATAAAGTGATTTGGGGTGTTGCCTCTTTTTGTTGTTGTGCCTCAGTGTCAACTTATTGGTTTTGAGTGGACATCTCCACATCAACCTTGATGTTATTTGTAGCAATTTTTTTAGTTACCTCAGGAATGTCATCTTTTGGTTTATCTCCTTCATCGATATCCTTATGTACTTCATCTTCCTTTGTTTGTGCATCCTTCTCACTAGTGTCTCCATCTATTTGCTTTAAATCTCCTTTTGTAACCTTGTTAGTTTTGGTTATAATTTGAGTGTCTCCAATGACATTCTGGTCATCGGTGTTGTCTTTGTTTCCTTCATCCCCTGCATCCTTAGGAATTCTTGAAACTTTATCAGGTGATTTGTCTTTTTTCTTGAAGTATATTGATGGCTTACATCAATATTGGCATGTTGCTTGATATGCTCACCTGTGAAGTGTCAAATGTAGTGACCTATTCATCGGTCTTGTCCTATATAACAGTGACATCTTCATCTTTCTATATTTCTTTTGCTGGATCATTGGTTATGTTAATGACTGTGTTGTCTACAATGTTGTCCATAGTGGTGTCTGGCCATGTCTCATCTGCAACATCTGTATCCTTGTTTCTTGTGGTGTCCATTTATTCTTTATCCAATTCAACATCTTTGATGATAATTGCTTTTGTGCTCTTAGTAGCCTGATCATCCTTGATTTCTTTATTCTCAGTTAGAGCTCTCTGTGGCTCGGGACTTGTATCCTTTTCAGGAATATTAAGTATTTTCCTCCATTCGGCTTCACTTTTTATGTCTAACTCTAGTAGATGTCCTTTAAGCACTTGGTAGGCTCTCATCCTCGGTGAGAACCTTTTGGAATGAGCTTTGATCATTTATTTGATCTCCTCCATTTTGGATTCGGGAGGCATGAATGATACTAGGGCTCTTTCCATGATTTCTTTCTCAGAGTGCAAGGCAAAAGTCCATCTTGCCGATAGCATGTCTTGAATTTCTTTGGGCATAGTGTCTGTCAGTTGGATTGGGAGATATTTGTATATACACATTATTTTGATGATTGCCTCCTCAATCTTATTCTGATCCAAGGGATCCAATTTTAACCATTGCTTCACCTTCCTTGTATTTACCAAACTTGTATTGATAATTGAGGCACATACCTCATCAACTATTTTAGGCATCTTGTTATTTTCCTCTTGAACACCTTCATCTTGTTCTATGTCCTAAATATCTTCCCTTGTTCTAATGAACTTTCTTCTCTTTGTTGTCCCTTTGTTCTGTGTTTCCGGTTTCCTCTTGTAGGTTCATACTTGACCTTTCTTCAATGGTGAAGGACTTGTGTCCTTAGCTGTCTAACTTCTAGTCCTTGAAAAAACTATGGTTCTAGGATTCTTAGCTGGTGTTTGTAATGGAGGATCTGAATTTGTAGGCTCAGAGTCACTTTCATGCTCAGCCTCACCGATGGGTGACTGTCCCTCAGTTTCTTCTAACTTTTCAGTTTCTTCCTCTGTGACCGATAACCTTTTCTTCAAGTTCTTTACCATTTTATCTTTCTTCATGTCTATTTGTTTTACAACCAAGCCAGTTTTGATTCTTTCTTTGGCCTCTTCATAGGTGTCAAACTTTGGTTGTGTTTTGTCTAAGGGTTCATTTATCAATGCATCGATTGCATTGGATGCTTGATCAATGTTTACCTCATAGTCTAATGGTTGTAACCATGTTGTCATTGGTACATCAAGCTTGATGTATGTGTGGTCTATGTCAATCATGAAACATATATCATCTTTGAATTTCTCAATTAGTTTCTCTGGGATCCTTACTCTTTTCTGCATTCTCTCCTTGAATCCAGTAAAGTACTCATCCATGACTGTCTCAAAATTGCTTCCTAGTGATGTTATGTGCTTACTGATCTATATGTTGATTGGTCTAGTGGTATCCCATTTTACATCTCCTACTGATGGAAAAGATTCTTGGAAGTAAAATAAAATGCACATGATAAGTGAGCCAAACTTACATGTGTTTGTCTTTGCATTTCTGATTGTTCTCAAGTTTTCTTCTAACCAGTTGAGTAGAATTTCTGATAAATCCAACTGAGTTCCATTCTTTACAATTTTATATGATGTATCCACTGCTCCAGATGCTATGTTTTTCATCCTGCTAGCTTGAAAGAATTTGTAGCCTAGGACACAAGCTCCAAATTTTAGTTCATTATCTGTGATAGTGGATACCTTAAGTCCTCTTCCATCATACTTGGCTCTTGTGTTCTTTTCAATTTCAACCTTGAGTGGGTGTTTCAATACCTTTACCTTATCGATTATTGGATAACCGGTGACTGCATGAATAACATCTCAAGTTATCATTTTAGGCTCATCCAGCCATAGCTTGTGATTGTCAATTATTCTTAGTACTAACCGAATCCACTCGGTTTTGAATACATTTGGAAACAATAGGGAATCTGTGAGCCCTTTCATTTCTATGTGTTTGTGCTCATCTTTAATAGATCCATCATCATTACATAGCTTCTTGAAATCTTGTTCAACCTCTAGGTCACCAATTTCTACAATCTTGCAGTGAATGTATGCTCGCACATCTTCGATGAGCAAAACCCTAGCTGGTATTCACAAGAATGCTCTAGGATTGTCAGGTTGTGATGCAACCTCGGGGCATATCTTGTAATGGGGTTCCTCACAGGTAGAATTCTTGACAAGTTTGACCTTTTTCTTCTTGATTCTCTTTATTTTAGTGGTTCTTGAGTTCGTGGCCATTGTTTTAGACATTTAGGGCTTTCTGTAAATGTGTAAAATAGAGTTCCCAGTTATCATAGGAACTTATTGTTTACTTCTATATTGGTCACTAATATGTTTGGAGTGTTGTGGATCGAGTTGAAGTCACTCTGTGATGTTGTAGTTGTGTGCTCAAATTTCTCTTTCGTCGCTATTATATGCTCACTAGTGAATAATGAAACCCTTATGTCACCTTTTTATAGACGTTTTCCCTAAGTCAAGTCATTAATTTTCAACCACTCCTCGGTGTGTGAAGACAGAGTCATCGGGTTAAACACTAACTTCTCTCTTTGGTGACAACACGATGCTTCAGGGCAGTCATCTAACTTCTTTATTTTACTGATGGGTTTCAGTGTATGATGAAGATAACTTTGTCTACTTGCTTGTTTACCGACAATTCTTGGTTCATACTAGCAACTTCTGCTTTTATTTGTTAACAGACAAGTTTCAATAAATGTAGACAATTTAGCTTTGAGTGTATACCGATGGATTTTGGTATGTATTTTACCTAATGGAATAGTTTTCACAGATTTTAACAAGTAGTATCATGATGCATTTTTACTTATGCTAATTTGGCATTTCATCAACATATTATGGAACTGATGTAAAATACTACTTAATGTAATGCAGTTCCATACTTACTTGTTCTACTTAGGTGGGGGTGGTGATGTCACTAGATCCATTGGATAGGGTGTCACCAATTGCATTGCTCGGTCCAGCTTCATCATTGTTTGTAGCTTTCCTCCACATTTTGTTTCTCATCTTTCAGATGTCTTCAATGGTATTTCCATTGGGAAATGTGCTGGTCTCTGTCATTCGGTCTTTGCAGTCTTTCTTGAGATGACCAACTTTATGACACTGTAGGCATTCCATTCTGGGGTTAGTCTAGCCTCTAGACTTTCTAGTCCACTATCTCATATAGTTTGCAGCAATGTGACCAAATCTTCCACATACTGTATAATTTGTCCATGTGTTGTAATCCCATACATACTGGTTATTCACTCTTTTTTATTGATAGGAAGTTTCTTGACCTTTAGGCTTCCATGCTTGCTTTTTCTTCTTCCAGCATTCAAAATTTGTGTGCCCATTCATTTTGCAAGTAGGACATTATTTGTCCATGTAGGTTTCCTTATTTGGTTGTTTCATCTCAGATTTACATTCATGTGCTTTATGTCCTTTCTTGTTACATTTATAACAAAATCCTATGAATGAAGATATGGATTTAGGAATACCTTTCATTTTTATCTTGCATACATTTGATGTGTGGCCTTCCTTTCCACAGTGATTGCATGTCAGCTTTCTTGGTCTTGGATTTGCATAGAAATTCTTTGGATCATCTTGATTGGGTGATTCTCCATTCTCGGTATAGCCTAGATTGGTATTGGTGTTGATTCTCCGTTGTCCATCAAGAAAATCATCCATTCTTTTATTGATTTCTTCAGCTTTCTTGATAATTTCATTATGCTGCTACTGAATTTTGATTTCTTGTTTCATCTTTTCATTCTCTTCCCTTAGCTCACCGATAGCTTCTATTCTTTCAATGAGTTCAACATTCATTTTGTTTGCCTCTTGACTCTTAAGAATAATCTAATTTGTAATCTCATGATGATGCTCTGTAAGTCTCTACATTTTTTATTCTTTCTCTTGTAGATTTTCAGTAATCTTCCTTCTATCATCAATAGCTAGTGTTCTTTCTTGCTCAGCTTGTCTATCATTGTTCATGAAATCAATCATTCTTACTATCTGTGTCTCTTGACTGATTTGTGTGTCTGATTCTTTGCTAGTAGTTGATCCTGAAGACTCAAAGAAATCTGGTATCTCTTCCTCATGGTAATTTGTTTCATTATAGCGAGATGCCATAATATTTCTTTCATCTAACTATTGTCTCATCTTGATTCTAGCTTCTTTATACTGCTCATAGAAGATCTGAATTTCTAGCTTCTGATTCTCAATACTCTTGTCAAGTCTGTACTTATCCATTGTATGATCTTTTCTCTTAAGCCTTTAAGCTTTCCAAATAAGAGACTTAGCTCTAATACCAGTTGTTGGAATTAATGGGAAGTGTGTACTGAGAGGGGAGGGGTGAATCAGTACCTCTAAAAATTTTGTATCTTTTAGCCTTTATCCTTTGAGTAATCAATTGGTTATCCAACCATCTATTTTATATTATCTTGATGTAAGACATATCAATTCTATTAACTTAATCAAACATGTGATCATTCATAGAAACATTCATGAAAGTAATTGACACATAACACAAGATATGATAACACAGAAAACTCCTGTTAAGAAGTAAAAACTATGGTGGGGATGACACCCACAAATTCTTCACTATCTGCAGATTGGAAGGGGCCAGTTCTAGCTTACAATTTGATCACTTCTGATGATCTACCCTATTAGGAGTATCTATGGAGACCTGTTAAAGTCTACTCTTTTAAGAGCTTTAGCAACATTGTTTAGTGTGCTCTCAGTTAAGAGATTTACAATTGGATGGTTAAATCCAACTTCCTTGAATGGATTTTTACACTTTGCTTCACTTGTTAGAATATGAGCAAATTACACTTTGACCTGAGTGTATGAAATCTCCTATTGCTGATTGTAGATCTATTTAATATTACATGTATAAGTGTATCACCTAATGTGATTGAATAATACCTCTATTTCTCGGTAGCCTCTGTTCTTGGTTCTTGATAACCAAATTCACCTTTTGTTGTTCTAGTTCTTGAAACTTTTAGTCTGATCGATAGATGTGCTCGTAGGCTTCATTCATCCTCTAATCTATAATAGTGAATGATTACAACATCTATTTATGAGATATATTAACCTAATTAATTTTCACGTAAAACAATATTAATTCTAAGATCATAGGTTTACAACTTGACCTTGATCATTTAGTCTATGTGTTTTAAATCAATTAGACTGATTAAAACACTTACAATAATGTTTCTTGTCCCTAAAGTAATGGTTTTAAAACAAATCAAGACTCTATAAATAGAATAAGAATGTTTTATCTGACGTGGAAGTCATATCCACTTTTTGCGGGCTTCAATTGACTTTTGGTTTCTGTCAGTCGGTTATGCTCTAAAATCAGTTTGACTGTCTCTTGGTGTTCCTTGCTTGAACTATCTCTCGGGTTGCACTTTGACTATTCTCTCAGGTTGGACTATATCTTGCTCATCGGGTTCCATTGTCGGGTTCCTCTTTATTCTTTTCACTTTGAATTTTCGGTTTACACACAAAACTGTGTTGTCAGTTTTCTTTGTACTTAGCAATTTTTGATGATCTCTGATATCTATATTTTTGGTTTTCTCCTGTCCTGTCTTTCAATGTATATTTACTAAAAGTGTTCTTTGCATACTAATGGAAAAATAATGTCATTAAGTTATGTGGTGAGGCTTCTTTTGTATGTTGATGACCTTGTTCTTATTGTAAAGTCCGCTCAAGGATTGAGAGAGCATTTGAAAAATTTAGATCTTTTTTCCAAGAGGTAGGGATGCAAGTTAATACCTCTAAGACTCAAATCATGATCTTTTTTTTTTTAAATATAAAAACAACATAATTTTATTTTTGAGGGCGACTCTTTAGAGATTGTGGAAGTACTTTGGAATTGATTTCCACTATAGGCTAAGTTGGGAAACATGCAGATCAAAAAGAATACTAGGCGGATGGAAAGCCTCTTACCTTCTTCAGAATAGATGCCAGAAAGTTGAGTTGTGCGATTGGAAGACCACGAAGACTCTCTTTGGTCTCTTGGTGGTTCTGGTTATTCTTTATGGGTGTGAGGTTTGTGGGAGTAACATGTCAAATCACAAATGGCGGCAGATAGAAAGAATCCAAAAACATCTTATCACTAGTAACCTCAAAGTCAAGTCGACGGTCCCATATGAGTTCCTCTTGGCGGAGGCTGGTATGTTTCTGATTGAAGCCTCATCAATTTTTTGCTTGCTATGCTACTTAAAAAGGTGGGAAATATGGATATGCATTGTTGGCCTAGGATGGTGACTAAAGAGGAGTTAGAAGGGAGAAAAAAAATGTGGAAGAAAAAAAAATAGAAAGTGGTTAAACAAATGGAACATAAACCTCCATGAGTGCCCAAACACTAATATAGAGATAAAAAAGTGGGTGTTAGAGAAATTCAAGACTAACACGTGGAAAAAACAAAAAGGTAGAAAAAAAAACTAACTATGTCAAATAATTTAACCCCAAGTGGGATCATGGCGATAAAAAATATTTAGGTTCCGCAATTAAAGGTAAGGCAAAAATTCTGATGGCTCAGCCG
This sequence comes from Thuja plicata, assembly GCA_018584345.1. Lineage (NCBI taxonomy): Eukaryota > Viridiplantae > Streptophyta > Pinopsida > Cupressales > Cupressaceae > Thuja > Thuja plicata. The sequence continues at coordinate 1,555,988 of MU224936.1, read as the reverse complement.
AGGACCAACTCTCATCATTTGTGATGCGAAACTAGTTGATGGAAAGTTCCCAAACAGATGTGGGAAGAAAGAACTTGTACTTTTTGTAGTAGAGGGGTGGTTGAAATAGAGTGGCATTTTTTCAAGGAATGTGCAACTTATGAAGATATTTGCAGTCATTATGAAGACAACTTACATGTGAGCAGTCTAAATGAACTTTTTGAAGAGGCAAAATTACACAAAATGATTACTTTCCTAATGAGGATCCACAACAGAAGGGTCTACTTAGAGAAATTTCAACAGGCAGATTAATTGGTCCTCTCTTGGTCCCTTAGACTACTGGTCTCGTGAATGTCATTAAAATTCCTTCATTCAGTCATTCAAACAAAAAAGATGTAGAATTCAAATATCAACTATAATCCAATATTGATAAAAGTAGTAATTGAATCAATCATCAAATGAATGGATAAATTACATATAAATAGACCTAGCTAATGCATCACTCAAGGAGATGGCATGTCTATTAATCACGAGTTTAACTATAAAACAAATAATTGGTTAACTCAATCCAACCATGAAGTCAATAATTTTACCACCAAACATCGAATTAGTTGACTTGAATAAGAAAAAAATTGACCGTGACTAAATAGAGGTGGAAACTAAAATATTATGGAAATACAAATGGCTCCGACGACTTGTTCTCTTGGCCATATTCCTTCAATGGTCATTCCTAGATCTATGGATTCATTGTAGGGTTGTTTTCTTTGTTTTGTTGGAGGCCATGTTGTTGGAGATTATCTCGCTACTGCTAAGAATGCTTGTGGTCTGTTTTCCTCTGTTCTCAGGCCTGTGATTTTTTCCCTTCTGATGTATATATCTAGGGTGTCATCGACTATGGGGTTTCCTGGCCTAGATGCCTTTGGGTTTCCTACCCCCTCCGGTGGTCATGAGGCCCTTGTTCTATGCGTTGTAGCTAGGCTTTACGGTGTTTATGTCATTGTTGGACGTGCTGGGGTTTGTAGTGTTGGTCCTGCATTGGTTTTATGTGATGGCTCTGGCCTTGGGGCTTCTTCTTATCTCCCTTCTAGGCAACTCTCCACTACCTCCCAACTTGGTTTGGAGGTTTTTATTTATGCCTCTAGCACTGGTGGCTTTTGCTCTGGGGCTGTAAAGGATGGGGTTGTAAAGAATATAGACTCTATCTATATTCTGGAAACTCACACAGAGATTCTATGTTTCAATAATGAATAAATTCAAGAAACCCAAAAATAAGGCAGAGCATAAACACAAATAAAACTAGAGATATGCAAGCTTCTTCTTGCTTCTATTAATCTGGAAATTACTTCTACAATAACCAAAATAAACTTGCAGCTATTGGGGCTGCATACAAAATATCTTGAAGCAATCACTGCTTAACAAGATAATCAATTTACAGCTGTTGTTGTAAATAAACAACTCTCTAATAAAACAGAGCACTTACAAAAAACAAACTAATTTTTTGCTACATACAAATAATCAACTTCTTACATCTGGAAACATCTTTTCCTTTTATAAACATCTGTTGTCTCAAAAGACAAAATCAGATTTGAGAAATCTGATTTGAACTTATCTTTCAAAGTCCACATGAAATCAGATTTGAAGTTATCTTCTAAAAGTCTTCAAAAAATCCGATTTACTCTTGTCAGCCATAAATAGAGGAGATTTAATTTGAAGTCAACAAAAGAGGCTCAAGGCAATCAGATTTTATTCTAAAAATCCAACACTCCCCCATTATCTTAAGCCGAAAAAATATGACCATGCTTGATCCAAGATGACCATGCCTATATTTCTCCTTAGGCATTCAAAACTTGCAATGCCCAGTGGCTTGGTGAAAATGTCTGCTAGCTGCTGCTCTGACCTAAAAAACTCCATTTTTATTTCACCATTCTCAACTAATTCTCTAATAAAATGATACCTGATTTCAATGTTCTTTCTTCTTCCATGAAACATGGTATTTTTTGACAAAGCTATTGAGGAAATATTGTCACAAAATATTGTGGTTCCATCCTCTTATTCTTCCTTCAAATTTGCCAAGATCCTTCTCAGCCAAATAGCTTGACATGTTGCTACATTTGCTACTATATATTCAGCCTCTACTGTAGATTTAGAAACTATGGGTTGCTTCTTAGAAGCCCATGAGATTACACCTGAACCCATGTGAAAGACATATCCGGAAGTGCTCTTCCTATCATCCAAAATCTCTTCAAAATCACTATCTGTGTAACCAATCAGTCCAGAATCATTTGTTGTAGTATACAAAATACCATATCCCTTGGTGTCATTCACATACCTTAGGATTCTCTTACCTTCTTGCCAATGGGAGTCCTTTGGATTTTCCATAAATCTAGAAATCAAACTTATTGCATGCATTATGTCTGGTCTAGTTTTTGTCAATTACGTTAAACTTCCAACGAAGCTTTTAAACAAAGTCGGATTCACATTGCTGGTGCAATCTTTCTTGCTTAGCTTTAGACCTATCATAGTTGGTGTTGGGGCAGCCTTGCTACTCTGCATTCTAAATCTCTCCAAGATTTGATTTGCATATATTTCTTGAGAGATAAAAATACCATCATGCATTTGTTTTACTTCTATGCCTAGAAAATATCTCAAGAGACCTAAGTCTGACATTTCAAACTCTCTTTTCATGGCCTCTTTAAAATCAGCAATGAGGAAATCATTATCCCCAGTAAAGATTAAATCATCAACATACAAGACACCAATTAAAATATTATAATTAGTTGCCTTGATGTAGAGAGTGGGTTCACCATTGCTTTTGCAAAAGCCATTACTCATCAAATATGAGTCAATTCTTCTATACCATGCCCGTGGAGCTTTCTTAAGCCCATAAAGAGCCTTCTTCAGCCTATACACTTTACCTTTGTGACCCAGAACTTCATAACCAGGTGGCTTCTCCACATAAACCTCTTCTTTCAACACTCCATTCAAGAAGGTGGATTTCACATCCATTTGATATACCTTCCATTTGTGATGGGCTGCATTTTCTATGACAACACACACGATTTTCATTCTTGCAACATGGGCATAGGTTTCATCATAGTCTCTTCCAAACTATTGTTTGTACCCCTTGACCACCAATCGAGCCTTATGCCTATCTATTTTTCCTTCAACATTTCTCTTGGTCTTGTAAACACATTTAACTCTAATAAATTTCTTTTTAGGAGGTAAATTAGGGAGCTCCCAAGTTTAATTTCTTTTAATTGCATCTATTTCCTCATCCATGGCCTTACACCATTTTTCTTCTTTTTCAGCATCCTCATAATAAATTGGATCACTATGAGAGAATAATGCAAAATTTATATTTTCATTAAATTCATTTTCATACCTTTCATCTTGATATATCTCCCTTAGACTCTTGGTCTTTCTTGGCACTAGGGAGGTGAGAGTGGGATCACAACTCTCAGTATTGCTGCTACTAGTCTCTGTAGGGCCAATTTACAGCCTTATGGAGCCTTCTATATATGTTGTTATATCATCTTGTTATTTATTAAACTCATCATTTTCTGCAATAATAGGCACTTTACTTGAAGTGCTTGATGATGTGTCCACCAAGCCATCCCATGACTCATTCTCAATGAACTCCACATCTCTTGAAATGATGATTTTTTGGTGACTGGGTTATACAATCTATATGTCTTTGAATGAAGACTATATCCCATGAAGATACACTTCACACCCTTGTCATCCAACTTTTGCCTTTGCTCCTTCGGCATGTGTGCATATGCTACACACCCAAACACTCTCAAGTGTGCAACCGTCCATCTATGCTCTGCCCATGCTTCAAATGGAATCTTGTCACGAACTGCCTTTGTAGGACTTTGATTTATCAAATAGACAGTTGTTGCTACATATTCTCCCCAATATTCAATTGGGAGTCCTTTTTCTTCCATCTTACTTCCTTCCATCTCAACAATGGTCCTATTATTTCTTTCAGCCACTCCATTTTGTTGCGGAGTATAACTGGTTGTTAGCTCCTTCTTTATGCCATTTTACTTGCAAAATTTCACAAAAATATTGGAGTTATATTCCCCCCCCCCCTCTATCTGACCTTAGGACTTTAAGATTGTGTCCACTTTCTTTTTCATCTTGGGCTTTAAATTCTAAAAACTTATCAAAAGCTTCAGATTTATTTTGCATAAAATACACCCATGTTCTACGACTGAAATCATTTTATGAAGGTTATAAAATAAGTACTTCCCCAATAGAAGTTATTTGCATAGGGCCAACTAAATCAATATGCACCAGCTCTAATGGTTCTCTTTCCCTTCTAGAGTTTCCAGAATTAAAAGGAAGCCTATGTTGCTTACCCAAAATACAAGCCTCACACTTGCTACTGAACTCTTTAATACATGGAAAATCATCTACCAGTATTTTCTTGGACAATAAACTTAAACCAGCATAGAAAAGATGTCCATACCTTAAATGCCATAGCTTGGAGGGGTCTTCAATCACACACTTTAAGGCTGATTGTTGTTGTACTGCTATACATGCTTTCTTGGGAGATGCAGTTGCTGAAATTAAAGAGAAACACATTTCTACCTTCAATGGAAACATTCGATTCTTGTTCATTTGGACTGCTGCAATAATTTTCTTACTCCCATCCTTCTCATAAATGACACATTTGTCATTCTCAATCAACACTTTATATCCATTTTGAATGAGTTGTCCAACACTCATCAAATTGTTCTTTATACCTGGGGAAAAATAAACTTTTTGAATTTCTTATTTCTCACCTTGCTTGGTGTGGATCATAATAGATCCTTTGCCCACAACTAGAACAATTACATTATTCCCCATTCTAATTTTAGATTTTATAGATTTATCAATGAAAGAAAAATGACTTTCATTACCACTCATGTGATTACTACAACCGTTGTCCAAATAACAGACTTCGGGGCTTCCTTCTTCACCAATATTGCACATGATGAAGGTTGTGGGATTATTTCCATCACCCACTTTAACATTAGCTACATTATCACTTTGCTTTGACTAGTTACTTTGCTTTTTCCAACATTCACTTGCATAATGCCCAAATTTATGGCAATAATAGCACTCAATATTGCTCTTGTTCGAGCTATTGTTCTTCTTGCCTCCTCTAGAATTATTCTAAGAGCTATTAACTCCCTCATTTGTGGCTACTAGTTATGAGCTTTCTCCTCCATCATTTTGTTGTCTGGAGTTTCCAAGACCTCTGCCTCTTGAGCATCTTCCAAAGTTGTTTCTTCCTCTCCCCTTGCCTCTTACATTGGATTGAGCTCTGGAAGATTTCTCTTAAGAAGAATTTTCTGATCTACTTATGGGATGCTCATGGTTTGGAAAGAACCCATTAACTCATCAACAGTCAATGTTGAGAGATCCTTTGCCTCTTCAATGGAAATAACTAGAGTATCAAATTTTTAGGGCAGACTTCTCAAAATTTTCTCTACTATTCTTTTCTCCTCCATGGTTTCTCCATTGGTTTTCAACTGGTTTATCAAACCAGAGAGTCTTGAGCTGAAATCTTAAATAGATTCATTTTCCTTCATGAGAAAAGTCTCAAACTCTCTTCAAAGCATTTGGAGCTTTACCACACGAACTTTTTCAGTCCCTTTAAAACTAGTATGAAGGATATACCAAGCTTCTTTGGAATAATCATCTGCTGCTATTCTGGGAAAGATTGCCTTTGTCAAGGCAGTTTCAATTAAGCTCAAAGCTTTTGCATCTTTCCTCCTTGACTCATTCAATTGAGTCTTCTGATTGTTTGTGAGGGCAACAAAAAGAGTTGGGTCAGTCACATCCACAAATCTATTGACCACAAGCTCCCACAAATCATTTGCAGCCATTACGATCTTCATATTCTTTGCCCAAACATCATAATTTTGTCCATTAAAGGACAGTGGCTACTGCCAGCTCTTTCCTACATCTCTAGCCATGTCTCCTATGCAAGAAAATAAATTACCCAGAAAAAACAAATTCCCAAACTCATAAGGATTGAGGGTGAATCAGATCGGATACCATGTAAAGAATATAGACTCTATCTATATTCTGGAAACTCACACAAAGATGCTCTGTTTCAGCAATGAATAAATTCAAGAAACCCCAAAACAAGGAAGAGAATAAACACAAATAGAACTGGAGATATGCAAGCTTCTTCTTGCTTCTATTAATCTGGAAATTACTTCTACAATAACCAAAATAAACTTGCAGCTATTGGGGTTGCATACAAAATATCTTGAAGCAATCACTGCTTAACAAGATAATCAATTTACAACTGTTGTTGCAAATAAAAAAGTCTCTGATAAAATAGAGCACTTACAAAAAAAAAACTAATTTGTTGGTGCATACAAATAATCAACTTCTTACATCTGGAAATATCTTTTCCTTTTATAAACATATGATGTCTCAAAAGACAAAATCAGATTTGAGAAATCTGATTTGAACTTATCTTTCAAAGTCCACATAAAATCAGATTTGAAGTTATCTTCTAAAAGTCTTCAAAAAATGTGATTTACTCTTATCAACAATAAACATAAGAGATTTAATTTGAAGTCAACAAAAGAGGCTCAAGGCAATCAAATTTTATTCTAAAAATCCAACAGGGGTTCCCCCCTCAAAACATGTTGCTAGTGGTGGAAGGAGCTATGTTCGCACTACTAAGTCTTCTGCTACCATTCCTTCAAAGGTGAAATTTCATCCCATTGATTGTGCCAAGTCCTCCCCTATGGTGGTTTGCAACCCTAATGTGGTGGACAATTTGGATTTTTACCAACGTCCTCGACTAGTTGGTAGATTTGTTGGTTTTTGGTCCTCTCTTCTAGATTTTCACTACTGAGTTGCGAACTCTTGGAGACCCCTAGTTTCTCGTAACATTAAACTCTACCCTTGTGCCAAGGGGTTTTTATTACTTCATTTTCTTCTTCTAAAGATTGGGACTTGGTTCTAAACAAGTTTTGGGTTTGGGGGAATCACTCCCTTTCTTCCAAACCCTAGACAATATCACTCAACCCTCTTATAGAACCACCAAATGTGCATTTAGTATGGGTTCACCTTCTTAATATCTCACTCCATTTCTAGGAGATGTATTTCTCTGAGGTCATTGGTAACTCTCTTGGTCATTTCCTGAAGGTGGATGAAGCTACAAATACTTTGGGGCATTTTACTTTTGCCCGCATCTTGGTGGATATGGACATCTCCCAACCACTCCCAAAAGATGTGGTGCTCATGGATGGGGAAAGGCCATGGACTCAAGCACTGGATTATGAGGGTCTTCCCTTCTGCTATCAGCCTTGCTTCTCCACTGGACACATGGCCACTGACTGTGCTCTCCTGTAGTGAAAATTTGTTTCTACTTGGTGGAAGGATGCAAGTGATGCTCATTTGATAGTTCAGTCTTCTGATGCTCTTTCTAATTACTCTTCTAAGGGCTCACAGGTTGCTAATGAAGATGATACCTCTACTAAAAATCTTGATGATGCCCCTATTGTAGATTGGGGTCAGGATTCTGATGCTAATATGTGTCTTTCTTCTGCTACAACTCTTGTTACTTTCCCTAACTCCACTGGTGCAATGCACTCTAGCCATGAGGACCCTTATTCTCCCTCTACTTTCGCTTCTAGTTTGCACCAAGTTTCAGCTGACACTACTTAACTTCCACAATGCTCTGGCAGTTGTGTTGATAGCCTCCCTAGTGGAGTCTTTTTTGTTGGGGAGCCTAAGGATAGCATTGCTTGGGTAATTGTTCAACGACGTAGGAAGAAATATCGCTCATCTACTCTTGTGGCATGAGTTTGACCCCTGTTGTTAGGGCTTAACCTTTGGGTTGTGTTTTACTTTTGCTATCAATGTATGTCATGCTGACTTTGTGTTGTTAATGACTTGAATATTTTCTCTCAGGCCTTGTCTTTGTAAGGGTTGAACCCCTTGTTTTGGCTGCTTTTTTAGTTTAAAAACAATCAAGAATTCATGAGGCAATGATGACACTTGTGTACCTCAAGTCAAGATGTACACATGTCATTATAAGCTACATAGATGAGAATAATTATCCTAAGTAAACTTATTAAATACGTAGCAATATCACAGTTGAAACAAAAACATATCCAAGATGAATAAAATACTACACTAATACCCCCTCCACCCATCCAGCTCCCATAAATGCAAATTAGAAGAAATGATAAATAATAAATATCCCTAGACAATTATGCCTAATCAGGTACCCATAGAAGAAGAGGATAAAAAATGAATCTAGAACCTACCTTTGTACCTTACAGTCGATGATGAGCTATGAATGAAATTGATCCATAGGAGAAAATACCACATAGATTCAAGAATATTAACCATAATGAATGGCTCTAATGTGATTTGATGTAAATCAAATGCAAGATTCAAGAAAATTTACCATATGTTCTTAATCTAAGATGTGAACTGATGTGAATCAAGAGCAAGCTTTAGGAAAAATTGCCATAATGAAGATGTGAATTGATGTGAATGAAATGCAAGATTTAGAAACATTTAGCATGAATTATTGGTTCTCCATTGATGTGGATCAAGATGTGCCAAGTCATAAGCATCATGTAGTGAAGAGGAAACTAGAATATTTAAAAGAGCTTATGCAACTCAATGTGATCTTTCATTGAGATAGTGGAATTTAAGTGCATGTCATTTGACTACACTACCATCCCTTATTATGTCTTTTTGGGTAGAAAGATTGGAAGCCTACATGCGAAGTCCCCAAAATGAGGCTTTATCATAGTTCATGATTACAAAATGACCATGTGTTGACCCCCCAAAAGACAAGTAAATGATATGATAATACTATCAAATAACTCAAATTAAACACTCCTAGCATGTTACAATGATTGAGATTTTGTACATTAGTGAGATTAAAAAGTGTGATTGATTTTTCTAAGTGTTACAATTTCCAATATAGATCACAAAGATGAAAGTATAAGTAATTAGTAGCATAAGAACAAATATCCAACGTCGTGATGTAGAGCTAAAAAAAATCCACTTTCAAAATAGACAACTTATCTAAGCCATAAGGGAAAATTACATAGCTTGGAGATAATAAAAAAAATTGTAATTTGTGTAGCAAATTCTATCAAAAAACTTATTTTCTATAAAAATTTGGGATTTGTGAGTAGAAATTGATTAAATAATTGCAAAGAGTATAGAATAATAGCAAATGTAAAAAAATGTATTAAAAATGCCATCGTATCACCATAATATAGCCCTCCATATTTCACCTTCAAAAGTAAAAAGTGCAATCGTCTTATTGTTCCAATGGAGGGCAAGTAGCACCCAAGTGGAAAATTAGCTGAGTGCCAACCAAGGTGGTTATTGAGTAGTAAAATTTGCTGCCTTTTTTTTTTTCTTATCTTTAGGAAAACAATTAAAAATGGTTTTTCTTTTCTTCCCAGACACCCACCATCCCCCCATATACAATGACCAAAGTGCAAGGCCCTCGCCACCCCTTCTAAAGGAGGTAGGGATTTATGAGGGTCATACCCCCTCTCACCTCCTTTCCATGACTCTAGGCTACAATGAGTACATGGCAGCCCATGTGCCACAACTTTCATTTAGAACAAAAGAAACTTTACAACACTAGTCACATGATAAAAATACTTCTAAATTTTGTTAATATAAAAAATATAATAAATGCTTGAGATGTTCAATCTCAACCTACATGCCTAAGCTAAAAAAATGACATTTTATTACAAATTTATCTAAATAGGAAACTTCTCGTTTATATGTTTAGACACCTTCCAAATGCAGTAGTGAGGTCCATTTTGCACCAAAGTGTCTTGAAATTTGCATTGTTTAAAAAATACACTAACAAGTGAAATATAATAGATTCTAGGTGTCCAATTTGGATGAAGTTAACTTCAAACTTTTTGTTTCTTGACTTTGTACTGTCCTAAATAATAAGCACCTATAATTAGATGATCAATTAGGCTCCATTTTGGTGTTCTCAAAATTTCATGTCCATTATGCTTAATCTAGCCCTACACTGCCTACATTTCGAACTTTCTTTTTGCCTTCCCAACTCCCAAATTAAATTTCAACATCTTTTGGCAAGAAGAGGTCGCCCAAACTGACCTCCTCCCTGCTTTTTACTTGAAATTTGATTCGGGGGCCCATCTCATTAGTTTAAGGGGATTTCCAAATTTTCACCATCTTTTCACCATCTTCCAAGTTTTGAGCTCTGAAATGTTGTTAGAGGTATAAAAAAAACCTATCTCTCCTCATTTTGGTAACTGTGATCAATACTTCAAGTGCTCTTGTACAATTTTGCATCCAAGCATTCTCAAGCAAGGTTTTAAGCATTCAACATATCTTTGAAGATAATCTTCTTCATTGTAGAAATATTCTCTCCCATGATGGCCAAGTAGAGGAGACCTCGATCAAGAAATAAGATCCTTTGTCCATCTACATTCATTCATCCACCCATTCTTCAAGGCAAGAGTCAATCAAACACAACAACATTGAATATCTTTAATGAGTATTCACAAATCTATGCATTTGTGAAGCGCATCCTAGATCCTTTTCTACATTCCAAGATTCAAAGACTACACACAACTACATTCAAGAAACATACAAGCTTCTTCATAGACATCACAGTCTCAATATTCATTTATGAAGGTATATGCATTTACAAAGCATATCTAATATTTACTCTATATTTACAAGTTTTCCTTTCGTGTGATTTCATTCATATTTCAACATTGATTTCTCAACCAGAGTTTAACTAAGGAAAATCCCTTTCTACACAATATTTTTCTCATTTTTCTATGTGCAAGAATAGGTGGTGTTTTCACCGACTCAAATCTGGAAATTTCAGAACCTCACAAACAATTTACAACTGAGTTAAGTCAAAAGTACAGGGAATATCACACCCCAGGCAACCTCTTCCAAAGAATAAGAAACCCCGAGTGACCTCTTCCCAAGAATAGGATGCCCTAGGCTACCTCTTCCCAGGAATAGGACACCCAAGCGACCTCTTCTCAGAATTAAGGGCACCCCAAACGACCTCTTCCCTACAAAAATCTATCAAATTGAAATGTTAGGTTGGTGGCATCTCCTAGTTTCTAATTATGGTACTCGTACAGAGCTATCTATCTACTATTATTTTTTTTAAATAGAAATTCAATCATTTCCACTATTTCATCTTAATTATCACATCTTCCTATCAATTGTATACATTGGTGAAGGAATCTTGATACCCATTTATGCTTGGACCCTTCTAAGCCTATTGGGTTATCTCTCCTTCATAATGTAAAATAGGAAACATGATCAATCCCCCTTTTATGTCCTTTCCCTTTCCCCCTTTTCCATTTTATTATTGTACAGGTTGCATTGGAAATTATTTTTGACTCTAGTCTAACTTAAGAATCACTAATATGAAGCTTTCAAAGAAAATCTCTAGATAAACCCTCTTACCTCAATGGATGTGAATAATCTCAAAACCTCAACAAAGATTTATCGATTTACACAAGCATGAATCTAGATGCGTGAAGAATGTTATATTCTTAGATACAATCGATAAATTATGCAAAATGCAAATATCAACTATGATTCAAATTTAAAAAGAATTTTTGAAATGTCATTTGTTGCAACGACTCATGCCCGCTCAATGAATCTCTCACCTATCTTCACTAGTTTTGGCATTGTTGGTCATGGCATCACTATGACATTTGGATCTTCTCCCCTCATTGAACTCATGTGGTTTCTATCGTGGGTTTGTTGAAGTTTGCTGCCAATTTTGCCTTTGGCGCTTCAGGGTCTGCTCCCACAGATTCTGGTCTAGCTTAGTCCACTACTGCTATGTCTGGTTGAGTTATAAGTGGTTTTTCTATGCCTAATGGTATTTTGGATGTGTCTCTGAATGTCCCAAAGTTTGTCTCCATTTTTTTTGTGAAGCCATCTTCCACCACTACCACTAGGGTTTTAAGAGGCCAAAGTCAAAACATTGCCAACCTCTCTGATGAAGGAGATGTTTCTGGGGTTTCCCATGTGCATACTATGATTGAGGGTTTATTCTTATCTCAAGTGTCATTTCCATTGAGTTGAATATGAAGACGGAGGAGGAAATAAATCATAATGCTTCTATTTTCTCCTCTCGTGGTGTGATCTATTGGTTCAAGGGTTTTTGTCCTAGCCTTCCTGAGCTCCATGCTTGGATTTCTCAACATTGGGAGTCTCTCCTTTTGGTACAATTCATATTTACCCTATGATGAAAGGTTTTTTTATTGAAAAATTTGAGAATGCTCAAGATAGAAATAAAATTTTGTGTGATCATTTTTTTAGTTAGGAGAACAATTTGTTGTTAAGTTTAAAACCATGACACTTTGATTTCAATCCTTCTTCTAAAACATTTAATAAGATTTTGATTTGGGTGTTAGCACTTTTTCTTGTATCTCAACTTTAAAATGATTATACTTGAATAAAAACTCCTTTTAACAAGAGAAAGGCTAATTGCTAAGGACTGGATAAGGTCCTTCTTCATTTTTGAGCTCCACATA
>MU224936.1:1502741-1526105 GCA_018584345.1 Thuja plicata | reverse complement strand
TAACCTCACATCCTTCCATTAATTGTTTGAAACATTAATAATCATTTTCTTCGTAAGTGTATTCAAAGGGTTAAATATAACATCCTCATGTTCAACAAAATCTCAAATGACTAAGGCGCCATTAGGTTCAAAGCCCACTTGATCAATCTACAAAATTTACCCTTTTATTAATCATATCGTTAATAATGTATTACTTGACCCAACTAAAATAGTCTTCTAATCATAGTTACACCCCTTAGAATATTGAAACGTGAGATCTTTTCTTACAAGGTACATCAACCCTATGAATGTTAAACCAACCTATTTTATTCTTTTTACTCGTTTAACCATTCTAGGTCAATATTGGACTTCAGGTAAACTACATTGTGTTTTATTTAGTTATTTATTATATAAAATATTCTGAGATAATTTATAATTAACTATTACATTTGAGTTACATAACAATAAATCAAATTCTATGACATCATAAATATAAAATATTTATTCTATTTATAGGAAGAATCCTCACACTAGGTATAATGAGTTATAACCTCTAGTTTAAACCCTCAAAAGTGTGATTCCCAAAAGGGGTTAACATAGTAAAAGGATATAGAACCTCTTATTATAAATCTATATTAATATAATTGCTCATTGAATTTTTTTCTCCATTTAGTGCATATAAGGTCAACATTTAAAACTTGCACACATCACAGCTATATATATCCATACCCATAACTAGTTGGATCTAATTGATAACAGTCAAACATAGGTCTATGTCTACGTTGTCTTAGATCTAATCGTCACCTTAAGGAAAAATTTACTAGGAAAGATGAAGGGTTACATACCAGATGTCTCCTTACCTAGATGGAAATCCGAGGGGCTCTACATCCTCCCCCCTAGGGTTTGACTTACTCCCGGAAGTCGCAAGGCTATCTTTATGTTTCCAACTCTCTTCACAACTCATGGGTGTGATCTTTCCTTTAGTTCCTTTAGGTTAGTAGCTAAGAATAAACTATGTATTTTCAACATAAGAGACCATATAAACCAATTTTGTATTCAAAGGTTAGCCAAAAACACTCTAAAATGCAATTTTATTATCACAAGATGTCCTTTAACCTTTATATTTTCCTAAAACATAACCTTTACAAGAAATTTTCTACTCTTTTTCCTTTTCATTATCTCACATATGGTTCAAATTGAGCGATAGTTTGTACTAATTTGTCATTAATCCATACATGGAAAGTGCATCAACTTATATAGAAAATACTCAAATGCCAACACTTTAACATTGTTAAACTAAAACATACTAATCCATTTATTCAATTTCTTCAAAATTTGCCACAATTACATCAATCCCAATCAAGATAAAACATTTTTAGCCTTTAAAATTATTTTGGATTCATACTCTTCTATACTAAGTTTACCATTCCCAGGAAACCTTTTATTAAATAATTTGAGCAAGATGTCATTTCAATTTTTGTTTTTTGTTTTTTTTAAATCAACACAAATGTCATCAAAACTGATTAAACATGGTAACATACATGATAACAAACATACAATTATACTTGTATCTCCAAGATGCAGCAGTAAGGATGAGTAGATATCTATTTACACAATCACACAATAGTCCACATCACTAGGGGTTCACATCACAACACAGGGCTCAGGAGCGGCTCAAGCCATAATTCCCCAGGGTACAATATATTGATCTCATCTGAACACATAACCTTAGTCCATGATACATGATCCAAAATCCATGATACATACCTCACCAAGTGGATTGACGGTGCCAAGAATGCACTCATATATGGCTCACATGCACATATGTTGGGGTTCCCCCATACAAGTCCACGTGATCTACCCCTTCTTTATGTAAGGTGTTTAGCCTCCAAGGAATAGTCACCACTCTAAGGTGGGTAGTGGATATTAGCTACTTAATAGCCTCAAGTACCCCCATACTCAAAGGTTTCCTACATTTGCTTCCTCGTATACACTCACCATGTCAGCCTCCAGCATTCTTGGTGAGGAACACATTACTACACATGGCCAGCAATCAAATTACACCAACGAATCACTAATTTAGCCACTCAAAAAGGAAAATAAGTTATTAATTTCAACAATAAATAACAAAATTAAAAAATATTGCAAAATTAAATTACAATAATGAGCTTTCTCAAAAAAAATTATGGCTAAACCCTCACAAGAGAAGATAAACAAGTTGCTGACCCAAAATTACCATGAAATAGCACAATACATCATTGTGTGACTATATATATAGTCACCTCACGAGGAAGGAGGAAACAAAGTCTGGCTTTCACAATAGCCCCTTCATGTGGTGGCCCAATAGCCTACTATCCACATGGCATGGGGTGTTCACCTCGGCAACACCCCGCATAAGGTGGTATAGCATAAGCTCGTAACACACCCCGCATGTCCATACACCAAGCAAAGAAGATATGCACCGGTCGTATGCACATGGAAATGTTCCTCGCATGTAAAGTATGCGTAGGTCACACCCCACATAGCAATATCTCATATAGATCATTGTCGTAGCCAGAGGTATACATGGCTAGAGTCCCCCCATATGCCTATCGCTTCTAAATAACTGAGCATCCATGGGTGCCCCTCTACAAGCATGCAAGCGTCTCCAACATGCTCTGCATCAGGTAGGACAACAAAACATACATATAATTATATATATATTTCACCTTCACGTAACCTATACGTGGCATCGTGTTCTCGAGCTCAGCTCGCTACCTTCAGCAGCATGGCTTCACTATCCACATTATTGTCAGAACAGTAGTGGGCATCGTACCCCTTTGCATCATGTCAAAGCATGTGCGGTACGATATCCATCACAGCATGGGATACACTTCCACCGCATGCTGGATGATAGGGAAAAAGTGTATAACCATAAGTCATATCTATGTCCATAAATTTATCATATCTGGTATTGGTATAATACTAAAGAACTGTGGGGATTGGGGCTATGCACTTATGAACCACATTTTTTTTGGGTCCATCCTAAGGGGAAGCATTGATTACCTTTTTCCTTCAAGAAGTGGAAGCTAAGGTCACTTCGCGCCGCCATTACACATATGCCATACAACTACCCAAGGAAAAGGTGATGCTACTACCCCTACACATACTGACTTATCAATAACCTGTGGGTTGGCACTCAGTAGGGTGAAAACATGCAAATGAAATGACAGTATGGTTCTCACATACCCAAATGAAAACATAACCTCCATGGTTGGGTGCATATCCTCACCACCCCATGGGAACATAATGCAAGTACTGGTTATACAAAACACTCAACATAGCACTAGTATTGGATATTCACATTCATAGGAAGTACTTTCCAAATAAGAATATATTATTATAACATAAATTACATCGTTGTCCAAAATTGTGCATCATAAGCATCACATAATAATTACAAGTGCTCCTTAACCTCCATAATAACTTTCTTACTGGGCAACATTACCCATCATTAATATTTGCTCTAACATCATTAGAAATTCTATCAACTTAAAAGCATTCAGATTTTTCACTCACAAGAACATGAAAGAATTATACTAACTTCATATATCCAAAATACATGCAATAGAAATTCTCTTAAACATAGTCAATGTTATATCTTAGAACATGTTATTATAACATAATTCCATATAATCACAAAAGGGAAGTATACACAAGGTAAATTCGGTGAGTACTACCAATTCACTAACGTTTTACAATAAAAACATAAGAACCAAGGTTACCCAGAGATCCCAATGTTGTAAACATCGCTTTGATACCAAAATGTAATACCCAAAATTTACACCCAAAAACGCAACAACTTTTTTTTTTAAAAAGAAATATAACATACCATTTTAACTAAATCAGCAATTCATGATTCTACTCGATATAATTTGTATCTATAATACAAGAAGGCAATGGAACATCTTTAAATAATAGCATTTCATAGAAAACAAATGTCAATTCAAGGAGATGATGCATACATAAGTTTTCTCTCCATTTCATATGTATCATATTCTCCTTGCCTCTCTATTTCCTGCGCCTGTATATATTGCTGCGCAACTAGAAGCATGATATAAAATTCATTGATGATTACAAACATGATCGTAAGATAAGCTACATCAACATCATAGTGAAATCAATCATAAGCTATTTGAAACTAGTTTCATAAAGGGATGCAAACTATGCAAAATATTGGTAAGGATGATAAGGTCAAGGAAGAACTCAAAAGTACAAGACCTAAGGGCCAAACGTAATGCCTCAGGGGCTCATCGCAGATGGCCTTGCCTACGTAACTCACAGAGACATCGTAGTTCAGGTTTAACTTTTAAACCAGTCTTTTAAAGAATGGTAGAAGTGGGTTTGAAACCATTTCTAGGGTCTAATTCTCTACAGAGTCTCTCTCATTAGATGTCTTCATCATAGGTGAAATAGGGATGAAGTTTTTCTTGGTTTCTTTGATAATATTGACTTTGTTTTTCATTAGTCTAGGTGGAATAATATTTCATCATTTATAATAGATTACTACATCCATTAATGCCAATGTAACTCTTAATCAAATGAGTGTTAACATTCATAGTTATTCATATCTATGGCCACCCTACCAATGACGCTTGCTAAGATTTCTTGTACCCTTAAATATTTACCACGAGACCATTTTAAGTTTAAAAGAAGAATTCAATTATTCGAACATAGTAATGACCTTTAACAAAAAAAAAATGTCTAAGATGCCATTGTAATCATAAAACCTCATAATTAGTCAATATAAGAAGGGTAAGGAATGTACTACACTTGTAACCATTCAGTGATAAGAAAATAAGGTATAGTGAAAAAATAAGAATCAATGACCAAACAATTATGATGATAATCTATGAGCCCAATAGATAACAAATAAAATTTGACCCAATTACTGGAAAACAACTATTCATCATATAACCCCATTTCAATATTCGACGTGTAACATAAAGCTATAACTAAGCAAAAACTTACAATCTTATTTAATTTTGACTACCTCGTTATTTAACTAGCAATAAAAATTATTTATAGTATCTAAGAAAATAAATGTCATAAATGTAATACCTTTGACCCCATAATTATTCAAGAACATTGATCTTTATGGATTGAATTTAAGATTATTATAGAAGACCTTTTTAAAGTATTATCATTATTAAAGTTCAATTTATATGTACCCCTACACAATTGGTCTACATAAATTGAGTGAGGAATGGTCTACTAAAGTATGTTAGGAGTACATGTTCTGGAAATAAAATATGCTAACAGGGTTTCATATACAAAAGACTCAAAAAGTCTCGTCCATGCTCTCTTTAACCACATGCATATGTTCCAACTTACACTATATATTTATTATTTAAATCAAGCACATAAAAATATTATATTGTTTTTTTTTTTCTTACCATCGATGACCACATTCATGATTAGAAATTTGTTTATATGTTCAACACATGGATCGACTAAGTATCCGGTTTAAGATCCATACCTTAAGCAAATTTTCAAATCCAAGGTGGAAATTAACTTGTTTGTCACCACCCATACCATCCAAAATCGAGGCTGAGCATTACGGTAGATGCCAAAAGGAACCTCACAAAAACTCCAGTAATTATACGTTACTTTTCTCGCGCACAACCCACTCTACTTTGTCACTCGCACCGTCTAAATTTAGAATGAAAGCACCTAGGTGAACTCGAGTACAACACTTTAAATGCTTTCCCTATGAATCAGAAGATAATTTCCCAGCCACATTTTTTTTGCTCGATTCATGAGGTATGACCATCTTCTTTTGTTCGCTTTTTTTTTTCTTTCCGCTTAATACAAGGTTGCGATTTTCAAATGGCGTTTTGAGTTTTACTAGACTTTATGGTAGACCATCTTAATCCATAGCTTGGTCTATTTAAAGAAAAGGAAGAAGCCGAGGAGGCCAACCGCCACATTGAGCGAAGGAATGATTCCCACCACCAGACTCAACTTGTGCATTATCACACAAAACACTCCGCCCATCAGACCGCTCACCACCACACCACGCACTGTGATTTTCTTATTCCATATCCCCACCTCCTCTACTTCTACTTCTTTGTTTGCTTCTGCGCCATCCCATTTCACAATGCCCTCTCCATCTCCCCAACTAGAAGGATATGCTCCCCACGCGCGCCCAGCTTGGGTATCCATAACCCCCCTCTAAAATTGGTCTTTTCTTTGAGTTAGGAGATAAAACTCCAATCAAGATGTACTACAACTTACATAAAACACTCATCCACCTCTAGAGGCCACCCCCTGATTCCATCTGATCTCCTCCTTTTAGAAAAATGAGCAACCTCTAAAAGGCTTGGGAAACTTGTGAAGCCCTACGAATTGGCCGCCTAAGGCTAGGTTCATTGCCCGTATCCTTCATGTTGACCTCCTCCCACCTCCTCTATTTCTTCCAATCCCATCGCACATAAGGCTGAAGTTGTGATAATCATCCCCTTGCATCCTCGCTCTCCCCCCAAATAAAAGTACTACAGTGTCTTTGTTACCACCGCCTCATTCGAGACTTCCACCCATTCTTTTTCCATCTGCTCACATCTTTTCACATTTCCTTTTTGCAGAGGGAGCCGTATTCCCTGTCCTATAACCATTAATATCATCTTACCTCCCCAAACACTAGTCGCCCCTACCACTTCACATTTGGCCCCTTTATGTAAAATCTCCTTATTATCTAGCAGGCCGCATCCCCCAAAAGTAGACCACTAGCTCCCGCCCTCTATAGTAATTAGATGCCTAAAAGATGCTAATCGACACTTAAGAATACAAAGATTTAAATTGCTCATGAAGCATGTATAACGACTCCCAAACATAATGATCTAACATTTTATTAAGATATAAGCATTTAACATTAATAGTCATCATTAACAAAAAATAATGGATTTAATTATCTTAGGAATGGTTCTAATTAATATTATTTAATCTAATAACAATATAAGGTAGGGCCTCTTTAACTTATTATTTAGATTCAAGTAATGTTTATTTGCATTTATATATATATAATCATTAACGTTCTAATCTGAAACATAATGAATAGGATTGGGATAATCATTACTATTATATTATCCCAATTAAGTGTGTATATATATACTCCTATTATATATTATTGAGATCACCATTAGGTGAAACTATGCAAGTGTTCATTCCAAATAAATTTATCTTCTTATATGACTAGAGACTATAACCATAATAACCTCACATCCTTCCATTAATTGTTTGAAACATTAATAATTGTTCGCTTCATAAGTGTATTCAAAGGATTAAATATAACATCCTCATGTTAGACAAAATCTCGAATAACTAAGGCACCATTAGGTTCAAATCCCACTTGATCAATCTACAAAATTTACCCTTTTATTAATCGTATCGTTAATAATGTATTACTTAACCCAACTAAAATAGTCTTCTAATCATAGTTACACCCCTTACAATATTGAAACGTGACATCTTTTCTTACAAGGTCCATCAACCCTATGAATGTTAAACCAACCTATTTTATACTTTTTACTCATTTAACCATTCTAGGTCAATATTGGACGTCAGGTAAACTACATTGCACGTTTTATTTACTTATTTATTATATAAAAAATTCTGAGATAATTTATAATTAACTATTACATTTGAGTTACATAACAATAAAAGCTAATTTTGATGGGTTGCGAAAGGCAACCTGGGAAATGCTAGAGGTGGAGGCATAATAAGAGACCATTATGGCAATTATGTTGGTGCTATTGCTGCCCCTCTAGGAACCCAATCCAATCATAGGGCGGAGGCTATGGTATCCCTCAATGTTATTATGCTGGCAGATGAAATGGGATGCAGAAAATTTTGGCTGGAAGGTGATTCTTTAAATATTATCAATAATATTAAAGGTATTTGTAAGGCGTCCTGGACAATTGAACACATTATCGATAAGATAAAAAATATTGCATCAAATTTTTCTTCATTCTATGCAACTCATAATTTCAGGGAAACCAACCAAGTGGCAGATAGCCTTGCTAACTTGGGAGTTAAGAATGATGTCACGTACAAGTGGCACGGGAACACTAAAATCAATGATGAAGTGAAATCTTTGCTCAATTATGACAGGCTCAATCACAAAATAGGTGAAATTAATCGCATTAATCATTCTGATTAATGATGATATGACCTCGGGTACGATGACGACATTTTACCTCATGATCGGTAGCATTTGTGATTACTTCCTTTATACTCAAGTTAACTGGGATTTCATTAATAACTCTGTGATTTCTAAAATCTGCAACTACATTCTATGGAATATTAGTATGAAATAGAATTGTGAGGGAGACTACACTAAGACTGAAGAGATTGAAGATATGGGGGGTGATTTGAAGAGAGAAGAACCAGTGGTTTGCAGTTGGAGGAATGAAAAAGAGGTGTGGAGCAAGCTCAAGAAGGGAAAAGTCCACAGATATTTGAAGCGCCTTCATGGTAACAACAAAGATATTACGAAGGCCTTTGTCAATGGGTGGGATAATGGTAAAGTGAACATCCTTGGCAAATCTGTCAAGCTTACTCTGGATTATTTGGCTGATATCACGGGCCTTCCGCTGGAGGGAATGCAATTCATTAAAGATAAAAAAGAAGGCAACAAAGGGTACAAAAAATTCCCCAAAATAGACGAGGAAAGGGCAATGCTGGTGAAGAACAATCTGGACTACGTCAATTTGTCAAACATTAAACGCATTTGGACATTTGTGATAAGGGAAATTATGGAATATTTTACCCTGGAAGACAGATTCTCTAAGGTATACAACTATCACTTTGTCTTGGCAAATCACTTTTGTCATGATATTAGGGTTTGTTTTCCCTTCTATCTTTTAAGTTCGCTCAAGTAGAGCATCATTGATCATAGGACAAAGTCTTCTCCTATTTTACATGAAGGTCTTATTTTGTTGATAACCGATTATATTAAGGATCATATCCCTGGCCCTATCCCCAAGAGCATTGAGAATGTTAAAAGAAAGAGCATGAATATGCCCACTGGTAAGAGCCCTAGTAAGCCTAAAGCTAAAAAAAGCCGTAATAGCCCTGTTGAGCCTAATATCTCCTTATCTATCTATGATGATATTGAGGGCATGAAAACAGACGATGATCAGGAATTTGTCTCTTCTGAGGATGAGGGTATCATGACATACCCAAGCAAAAATGATGATCTTAAAACTAAAAATAGTAAAGTTGAGCAGCTGGAGGGTAAAGGCCAGAAAGAGGAAGACCAGAAGACAGAGAACATTATTCTCGAGGAGATCACGGTTGAAATTGAAAAAATCAATGACACCCACATCAAGGATCTCACTACCAATAACGAGGTGGACAAGGAGCAGGATCAAGATAATCAGGATTCTAATAGCGAGTCGGGGGATAAGAATACCATTATTCAGAATCGCGATGGTAAAACTGTTGAGGAGGAGGAACATAACCAAGATTGTCATATCCCTCACAATGTGAAGGAGAAAATGGATGTTTCTGAGATTGAAAAGGTAAATAATAAGAATGAAGAGGAGACCACTATCCCTGATGAGGAAACTATTAAAGCTGTCAATGATGAGCACAGCCATGAAACCCTGAATGATAAAGGTGAAGTGAAGAATGATCAGAAGAATAGAAGCCTTAATGAGGAGCTTCGTAAGAGGGAGCTCAATGTTAAAAGGATGGCTTCTCTTACCTTCCTTCAAATGGCCAGAAACAAAGCCGAGAATAGCTACAAAATGGATAAGTAGATTCAGGATGACATCAATCAGATGAAAGCTAACCATAAAAGTATGGAAGATAGAATCTCTTTGCTGGAGGATATAGTGGACAAAAAGCGCTATGACTTAGTTATGTATCAGCAAGGTAATGATGTGTTTGATAAGGTTAACAACATGGAAAAAAAGAATAGCATTCTGGTAGATAACAAGCTTAAAAATATGACCGATAAGATAAACAACAACAAAGCACTTCTGAGAAAACTTGCTAACATCAGCAAAATTGGCATGAAAACTTTGTGGATAATTTGAATTCTCTTTATAATCTTCTCGAGAGTAACTACAATGACAAGGTAAAGCACGAGAATGAAGACCCCCAAGAAATTCAGATTTTGGGTCCTGGATCTAGGACTTGCTCTAGCACAAAAAGGAAAATTGATATACAGGCGAAAGATATTACCAAGCTGAGGGATTTGATCAAGTGCCTGGAATTTCAGATGGTCGAAGTTCAGATGCTGGAAGACTGGATGGAAAATGTTTAGTTGCTTGGCTGGAGGTTGTTGGTTGCTGGAAGTTTTTTGTTCTTCGACTGCTGGGAGTTTTTGTTGCTTGTAGTTTGTTGTTTTTCTTTGTTCTAGACTCTAAAGTTCTATCTGGGTTTTATCCCTTTCTCAATGTTCTGTCATGCTTGACAGCTCGTTGTTTTTCTTGTTGCTTCATGTTTATCTTTTTGTTTCTATGTAAAGGGTTTCAGGGTCCCTTCAAAACCTGTTGTTACCTTAATCAAAAACAATAAATCAGATTCTATGACATCATAAATATAAAATATTTATTCTATTTATAGGAAGAACCCTCACACTAGGTATAATGAGTTATAACCCCTTGTTTAAACCAACAAAATTTTGATTCCCAAAAGGGATTAACATAGTAAAATGATATAGAACCTCTTATTATAAATCTATATTAATATAATTACTCATTGAATTTTTTTTTTCCATTTAGTGCATATAAGGTCAATGTTTAAAACTTGCACACATCACAACTATATATATATATATACCCATAACTAGTTGGATCTAATTGATAACAGTCAAACATAGGTCTATCTCTAGGTTGTCTTAGATCTAATCGTCACCTTAAGGAAAATTTTACTAGGAAAGATGAAGGGTTACATACCAGATGTCTCCTTACCTAGATGGAAATCTGAGGGGCTCTACAGTATCCAAAAATATTGAGGGGGGGTCTCAGGAAATAGACAAGGTGGATGATGGAGAAAGAAGACCCACAAACACATACGACCCTTCCTCAACACCTTTAACGTGGTGTCTAGATTTGTTTGTAAATGAGATGATGAACATAAAGGAGAGACTTCAATTTTTAGAAATAAGGAGTCATGTGGAGGACAACAAGATAAAGGAATTTACCAAAAACAATATGAAGCTAACAAATACTCAGAGAACAGGTGCAAAAACTACAATTTTATATGGAAAAGGGGGAATACAAGCTGATTTTGTTAAGGCGGGCACTAGATGAAATAAAAGCAACAGTAGGATGCAAAGTAAATGGAAGTGAAAGAGAGGAGCCACAAATTAAAGAAATTCAATTGGCAATGGAAAACATGGAATTAAAATAAAACCAACTAAGAGAGCAACTAGAAGAGGTCAAATCATGGACTCAAATAGTGAAAGGACCATCAAGCACACCAAGTGAAATCATAGAAAAACAAGTAAGAAGGAAGATTCGGGAGGAGAAAGACATAAATGATAAGGCAACGAACATCATCATTAAAGGATTAAAAGACTATGGAGAAAAGGAAAACACAAAATATTTGGCAAGAGACTTCCTTAAGGACCATATGGAGTGGTATGTAATAATTCAACAAGCACAAAGTATTGGTAAATGGATGAAGGATAATACGAGTATGCATGTAAGGGTCTCCTTAAGACAAGAACATGACACTAAGAAATAAGAGGTTCCTTAAAGGCATACACATATATCTTGATGGTCTTACCATGCTTCAGAAAGAAGAAAGAAGGAAATAATGGGAAAAGGTAAAGGCAGCAAGAGATAATGGAAAGTGGGCATGGTTACAAAATGGTAAGGCCCAAATCAATGAAAGAACAGAGCATAAGAAATAGGAACTTGAGCCCCCCTAGGAACTCTTATCTATAGTTAGTTGGAATTGTAGAGGTTACCCATGGATAATAGGACCTGGTTTAGGGCCCATAGCTAAAGGTAAAGGCAATATCTTTCTCATAGAAACACATGAACATGAGAGATGTAAAGTGTCAAAGTTTGAGGGGTACAAGAATTTTTTTAATTAGAACGAAAGAACGGATAGTGGAAAAGGACATGGAGGGATCACTGTTTTAATTAAGTTGACGTGGGGTAGATTTATAAATATAGAGAAAGAAGATTCAAACAAATGATACTTATGGCTGAAAATCACAGAAAATCAGGTAGTGATAAGAGTGCCAGCTTTCTACTTTGCTATGAAGGGATAAAAAACATACAAGGAGAAGAAATTAGATAGGGAAGATCCCTACATGCCTCTTAAAAACAACATCTCTATTTTTAGTACTTGGGGTAAAGTTATAATAATAGGCGATTTTAATGCTAGGACAATAAATAATCAAGCCCTCAACTTGAAAAGAAGCTACAGAGAAAGAAGTGGTCTACTTCGGTTAGAAGAGGAAAATGATTAGTTTTGGGAAAGGTCTCCAGGGGACAACAAAGGCAATGTTAATCATTACAGGGCAGAATTACAAGGTTTATACAGCTTGTACAACATGGTTATATGTAATGGTATGAAAGTGTGGCCAAATTCAAGAAACATTACTTGCAAAACTTACAATGGACAAAGCGTTGTTGATTATGTTATATGCTCTCAAGATCACATCACTATGATAGTATAGATATAGATAGGAGAATGCTCTATAGGGATAACATTAGACCACAACCCAATTTTCTTAAAATTGGCCTTCCATTTTAATGAGCAACAGAGAGAGAAAACTCATCTTAAGCAAAAGATGGTACCCTCACATGGCAGAATTCTAATAACCCAAGAAAATTAGAAAATATTTAAAGAGGCTCTTAAGGGGCTGATTTGGTTCTCAGAGGGGGAATTTGAACACAAGGAGCAACAAAGTGTAAGCAAAGATACCTTATTTCCTCTGATTCATAGGGATTTAGAGATGTGTAATAGAGCTAAACCCAAAAGAGAGGCAACAAAAAACTTTCCTGAAAAACCCTTGGTTTGATGAAGAGTGCAAGTTAGCAAAAAGAAATTTGAGACAGAAAATGAGTAAAAAAAACAAGAAAGAGTACAAAAATTTGCTAAGAGGCAAAAAAGATAAATATGTGAGAATAAGAAGGATGGAGCTGATTGCTCTTGGAAAACAAAATCTCATTTTTTTTTTAAAGAGTTGCAACAAAAGAGGAAGCAAATAGAAAATAGTATCACTGGGTCCCAAAGGCTTGAATATGCTAAGATGTTATATGAGCGTGAGAAAGATAAACAGAGTCCCCCGGTAATCAAGGTCGCAAATGAGCATTTCACTATTGAAGATATCTTCCAAGGCATAAAGAGATTAGCAGGGGGAAAGGCCCAAGATATTGATGGGCTGAAAGCTGAAAATATGAAATGGGGTATTGATATCTTGGCACCTCATATATATTGTATCTTTAATGATGTCAATAAGGATAAGTTTCCTGAAAAATTGGACAACCAGTGTAGTGTTTCCTCTCCACAAGAGTGGTGACATAGATAACCCTTCAAACTACTACACTATTATGATTAATCTCCTTTTGGGGAAGCTCTTTGGTAGCATGATGGAACGCAAAATTAAAAAATGGGCTGAAACAAAAGATAAAAGAGCTAAGGAGCGGGTTGGTTTTAGATTGAAACATTCCACTATTGACCACAGGTATGCTTAGATTCTTGGATGAAAAAAATATGGAATACACAGGGTGAGGAGGCTTTTTGCTGCTTTGATGACTTTAAAAAGGCCTTTGACATAGTACCATGTGACAAACTTTGGGATAGAATAGAAGAGATAAAAATTTCTACTGAGATCAGGGTTGCAATACATAGGTTATATGAGCAGGTCAAAGCTAAAATCAGAACTATGGATGGGATGTTAGAGAATTTTTGCAGCGATATAGGTGTCAAACAAGGTTTCCCCTCTCACCGACGTTGTTTGGGTTATATATCGACAAGCTAGAAGAATGGTTAAACAAGAATAATGGTGATGGGGTTCAACTAGCTAATTATGTGACAAAGTTACTTTTGTATGCGGATGATCTCATTTTAATTGCTAAAATTGCAGAGGGTTTAAGGGAAACACTTGAAGGAACTTGAGGCCTTTTTCCATGAGGTTGGGATGTAGGTGAAATCTAGCAAAACTAAAGTGATGATATTTTCTTTGAAAAGAAATAGGAGGATGCAAAACACTTTTCTTTTTTACGGTAACCCTTTAGAGATTGTGGATGAGTACAAGTACCTTGGGATTGATTTTCACAACAAGCTCAGTTGGGAAACATGTAGAGCTAAAAGGATTCAGGGAGGCTAGAAAGCACTAGATACTCTTTACAAAATAGATACAGGAATGCAGAGCTTTCAGATTGGAAAACCAAGAAGATGTTCTTTGGTATCTTGGTTACCCAGGTGATCCTTTACGGATGTGAGATTTGGGGTAGCAGCATGTCGGATCAGAAGTGGAGGCAAGTAGAAAGAATCCAAAAATAATAATCATCAACAACCTCAAAATTAGAATTGTTGTCCCTTATGAAATTTTATTGGCGGAAACTAGTATTTTCCATTTAGAGGCTCCAGTGATGGTTCGACTATTAAGTTATTTAAATAAAACTCAAGGTATGGAAAATGAACGTTGGCCTAAATTGATCATAGAGGAAAGGCTTGACAAAAGAAAGAACACATGGATGAAGCAAAATGTCAAATGGATGAAAAAGTGGAATAGTAATAAGCATGAATTCCTGGATAACAATGATGGAATTAAAAAGTTTGTGAAGGAAAAATTCAGAAATCTCATATGGTCAAAGAAAAATGGACGCAAAAAAGAATATTATATCAAAGAATTCAACCCCACGGGAGATCACAAGGAGAAAGCATACATAGGAGAAAATATCAAGTGGAGCGCTAAAATGCTCATTGCTCAGCTTAGGACAAGTTCTCATCATCTGAGGTGTGAAATAGGTAGATGGA
Source organism: Thuja plicata (assembly GCA_018584345.1). Taxonomy (NCBI): domain Eukaryota; kingdom Viridiplantae; phylum Streptophyta; class Pinopsida; order Cupressales; family Cupressaceae; genus Thuja; species Thuja plicata. Next base: position 1,511,135 of record MU224936.1, on the reverse strand, counting down.
TGATACCTAAGGAAGAGTGAGAGGAGAGAATATGTTTATTCTACAACATGGGAGTCGTTGAGACAAAGAATTTTTTTATCATGGAGTGTCCAGCATATAGAAACATCTACTCCAGCTATGGGGAGATCTTAGAAGTAGGCAATTTAGGAGAATCACAGCTAGACAAGACAACAAACTGAGTGATCAAAATTCATTATCGTAGGGCAGACTTAAAGAAGCAGTTACAAAGGATCTAAAGTTCTAGCACCTTTCCAGGGGTGTTTGCCTTTTTTATGGGGTCCCATAGGCTGCTTTGGCCTCGTGGACATTATTAAAATCTTCCATTTCATTTATTGTTGCTCTGTCATTTGTCATATTGCTTTTCTATGCATTGGCTTTAAAATGATTGGATTTTGGAGCAAATTTCATATGACAAATTAAGATATAGGATTGAAGTTTTAGTCGATAATTTGTATAGAAGCCATTGAAATGTCAATCGTGATTAAATAATTCAAGTGTGTATAGAAGCCATTGAAATATCAAGCGTGATTAAATAAGTCAGATGCGTATAGAAGTCATTGCTTAAATTATGAATCACACTTGACATTCCATTCCACTCACAAAAAATTGGAAACTCCTTAAATCTCCCTTGGAATGGAATGTAACGCGTGATTCATAATTTAACAGAGATAATAAGTCAAGCATGTCGTGTGGGCCAATGCCAAATGGAAATTCATTAAACATCTAATAATTGCAATGTCACATTGAGTTAATATCGCCTTTTTGGTTGCCAAGTTGTCTATCGTAACTGCACATGGTATGGATACCATCGACACATACCTTAGATCTGTTATTTTAGAACCGTACAGTGAAAATGTATTAATCGAGACCGTTGATTGATCATAGATCAATGGCTGGAGTTTTATCTTGGGCCCAGTTTCTCGAATGAAACTAATTTTTTCAAGAAGTCTCCATAATGGAGACATGTGGCAAGTCCGGCACGGTAACTTGCAAGAAATGAATGTATTGTCACTGAGAGTGACAGTGATATTCTTTAATTGTGATGATCCACTCGTCACACACATTTTCTAAAATTGTACTAGTACATACTGTAGTTATTAGTATAGTCACTATAATAGTAATTTCCCACACTCGTGCATTAATGGGAATGATTTACCTAAATATATGGAATATATGGACAAGGGCTATTTATAGAGGATCTTGCTTGCTTCTTCATCAATTTCAATGTGCTTTTTCCTTTCAGCCTTTGGTTTTAATTTTTTAAATCTACAAAATTTAAATTTTTTGTGTGTAGTTTAAAGATTTAGGTTTTTATTTGAGGGTATCTAGGCTCTAGAAGTAGAGATGGACACACAAATTAGGTTGAGAACCACATCCACTGATGAGCAGAAGCCCTTTTTGGGCATGATACCAGACGAAGTTCTCACTTTTGTTTGCAAGGAAGTGGGCTCTTTCATAAACAATATTGTGTTGGTGGTGCTTGGCCATGAGTTCCTTCGCAACGAGAAGAGATACCGCATCAACACGAAAATTACGTCCCTCTTCCTGGTGTTTGTTCTCGACCTTGGAGGAGAGAAGGTAGAAATGCTTATGCTCCTGCAGAAGGTTTTCAAGGAACACTTTTTGGTGGATGACGTCCAAGTCATTGTCTTTGCACAACTAGGGTTGGGGATCCCCTTGGATGATAAAATTGAAAAGCTTATCCAGCGAGGCAGCAATGTGGAAAGGCAACCCTTCGTACTGAAAACTAATGAAAGGAAGCTTACGCGACATCAGAAGTGGGTGGGACTGGGGAGGGACTTCCTGCGGAAGTGGTTTCTCCTCGACGACGTGGTGGAGACGTACTACACCTAGCTCAAAGAATTCTTGGAGATTATCCTCTCCAAATGATTATTCTTGGGCATGGTTGGTGAGGAAGACCCTTAGTGTTCTTAAAATGGAGGGTTTTCGTAGTTCGTTGTATTTTTTTTTGTTATATGATCAACTAACCAAAATTTTATTTGCCTTTTTAACAATTTTTTGATTGATAGAAATTTCAAATTAATTTATTAACTACTTTTTTACTATTATCAATTATAAATGCTAATTGTAACCAATAGATGTTATAGTGCAGGTCAATCTTCCATGCATTCAACCCTTAGCTAAAGTCAAATTCATTCAAAAGAACTTTTTGTTTACATAAGTTGATTGTACCATTTTGTGATTGTAGACGCCTTTGAACGTAACAAAATAAAAAATATTCTTGAAAAATGACAAAACATGTATCACAATAAAGAAATATGTATTTAAAATTGATTGGCAAACTACCACCATCAACTTAGAATGTGTGCTCATCAAAATTGTAAAACTCTAGACCTCCTATCTAATTAATATCTAATTAATGACAAATGAAAAGAATACTAGGAAACCCTATGCCAAACATAAGCAAGTTATATCTAGAACTTTATGGTCTATTTCTTTCCAATTACATACATCAGATTATGATCATTACTCAAATTGCCAACAAAAGTATTGGTACACTTTTTATTTTTTAATAAAATTCACGTACATTCTCTGTCTATTCTCCTGTCTATGAATTAGTAGAATAATTATGTCGAGAGACATCTTTACAATCACATCAGGAATGAAATGATTCATATACTCGGAAGTTATAAAATTGTTTTGTATGCTCGACGGTTATGAAATGGAAGAGACAACACAGTGGAAGTAGAAAGACCATCATCTCAAATAGGAAGGGATTCACCTCTATGTCAAAGATTAAGCTTATCAATTCAAAGGGTGGGTATTACACTCTGGTGGTTGCTGGTCAGGTAGGACTGAAAGTAGTTCTGGGTCAGGGGTGGTTCCATCCTGACCAGCACATGCCTTCTCTCAATATCTCTGGTTTTTATCACAAACCCCATCCTTTTCTATTTCTCCTTTTCATACAATATTTCTCTTTTTCCTGGCTTAAAATCAATTTGGTATATTAACCAGTGCTCATTATTTTTTTGCTACAGCTCGAAGGTTCTATGTGGGAGAAGTTCAAGGCTGTTGGACTATTCTGGCTATGAGTGGAAGCGGATCGATATAAAATTGATTGATACGTGTGTTTTCCTTAGTCAATCAGTATTAAGATTTGTTTAGTCTGATTGAAGGTTTGAGTGAATACATGTTAATGCAACACAGATGACACGATTGCTGCTGACTCACTTTCGTGTGAAGGGAATAATTCACTATGGAAGAGCTGCCAGTGTGAAACCGGGCGACCTCAAAATCAGTGACATTTTTATTCCACAAGAATTCACACGCATTTCCCTCTGGTATTGGGAGGTACTATATTCCCCCTCCCCCCTTCTTGTCTCATAAATATATGATTGGTAATAGCTGCTTGATTCAAATAGCTGCTTGATTCAGAACTTTGGAGGCTACGGTCAGTCTTAAACATCATATACTAAGGGAAAAATTAAGTTCGGAAAAAGTAAGTCAATTTTGACTATTTAACACTTTTAGCTTAGAAATCAGTTCTTAGTGTGTGATGTTTACAGCCATCGCGACAGTGCAAAATTGACATTTTCAGAGTATAACATTGGAGACAAAAGTGTTAGTTACCTCAGAGGTCTATCATCCAAAGCTTAGTTGGAAGGATGCTGAAAATGTTGTGGAGTTTGGCACTAAACCTACCAATTGCAATTGCTTAAATTTTTCTATGGCCTAATCGGTATTTTTTGAGGTATTTTTCCAAACAATTATACTTTTTTTGTATGCTTCCACATACAACATCTGATAAAAAATCACCTTCAATTACGCTTTGATGGGTGTCCATACCCCAGTCGAAAGACCTTGTTTTGGGACACGCTAGGAGTAGAGTAGCAAAAGTGAAGTGATCTAGTCAGAAACCTGTTTATTACATTTGGGTAAACAAAATCAATGACTCATTAAGGTACTCCTATCTCTCATAAGCTCAAATGATGGTTTTCCAGGAAATGTCTTTCATTTCATGTCGTCAAATATTGTGTAAGTATCAACCAAACTCCCACACTTCACGTACATGTTAATGAGCTTATTTTGTAAAAATATGTATGAACAAAATGTAAATCTACGAGCTTCAATTTCTCGACTATAAACATCACATGGTAAGATTGATTCTTAGGCAAAAGTGTTAAATAGTCAAAGTTGACTTACTTTTTTCAAGCTTAATTTTTTCCTTAGTGTGTGATGCTTAAGGGTGGCTACTTCAATTAGAGGATGAGTTCGTTGGCCAAGCTGTAAAAACACATTCTTAGCTAATAGGACAACTATAAGTTGGTTCGTTAGAATATAGAAAATAAGAATAAATTGATCAGGGTTATTATATTTTATTATATATAATACTTTAAAAGATATATCTCGACTATAATAATAATAATTGCACTTTAAAAGCATTTAAATCATGCTTTTCTCACTAGTACATTTGACCTTATTTTTCGACCAAACAATGCGACCAACAAATAAAAAGGTTTTGTTTGGTTAGATTATAGAAGGAAAGCTTTGATTTTTTTTAATCCATACCCGTGTTGGTCGAAATTTTGACCAACACGGGCATAAATTTTAAAAAAAAAGGTTTCACATTTCATTATTTCATTTCACTTTTTGATCAAGGGTGAAGCGCGAAGGAGGAAGCACTGTTTGGAATACACTTTTTGGGGAAGCACGGCGAATTTGATCAAGGGCGAAGCGCGAAGGAGGAAGCACTATTTGGGGAAGCACTATTTGGAATACACTATTTGGGGAAGCACGACAAATTTGATCAAGGGCGAAGCGCGAAGGAGGAAGCACTATTTGGGGAAGCACTGTTTGGAATACACTATTTGGGGAAGCACGACGAATTTGATCAAGGGCGAAGTGTGAAGGAGGAAGCACTATTTGGGGAAGAACTGTTTGGAATACAAAAGATTCACAGTTCGGAGTATGTTCCTTTTGTCTTCTCTTGTTCTATTTGTGGCACTGTCGTTCTTGTGATGAACAGATAGCTTATTAACCTTGCAAATTCATTTATACATCTTCGTGGTGAAATTATTTTTGATGCATCCTCGGTATTTTTCATTCATTTAAAAAGTTTATGTGTTTCATTATATTAGTCTGCCATGAACTGTTAGATGAATTAACATCCATTGCCAGTCCATTGATGCACACTGTCCTCCCGAATTCATTTAATTTGTTTCAACCTAGTTTTTATTTTCACCATTGGATTGTCCATGCCGTTGGATGAAAATTAAATTAGGGAAATATGCTTTAATTTATCCAACACTCAGAGCTGTGGAGGTTGCTGAACCGCTTCAATTTTGATGCCCTAGGCTAATCAAGTTTAGCATGTTTAGCCAATGGGAGAAAGAAGGAACAAAAATCTACAGTCGGTGGTGGACAAAGGTCAAGGAGTCAACCATGCCAAGACATTAGAAGGCCACAGAAACTTTCCCAATCATCTGTGACTATTCCAAACACCCAACTTCAAACTAATCCATTAAACCCAAATCTAGCTTGATCACCTAGGGTTTGTGTTGAACTAGTTTGAAGTTGTTGGGATAGAATCGGTCACTCACTATTTGGACTGTGAAGTGGTGATTGTAGAAGATTGAGACCAAAACATAAAAGATAACTGGGGAGTATTATCAGAGTATTCTATGTTAATTAGTTTCAATAGGGAATAACATAGTTTCTTAGAAGGCAATTGGTGGATAGGATAGTTCCCTGAATTTGGAGGTATTCGAAGACTAAGGAATTTGTCAGAATTAGTTGAAACCATTGTTCGCAGTTTAATGTGACATTCTCAATCGGTTGTGTAGTAGATTGGGCCTATTAAGCTTTAGTTGCCACCACTCTGCATCAGGATAATTGGTGGATAGGGTAGTTCCCTAATTTAATCTTATTTCATAGTGCATCAAAATAATTGATCACTCCACCAAAATTATAATTGAGAGGTCTCATAAAAAGCTAAAGTAATATTTATCCATATGGAAGTAACCAACATAAATAATGATAATAATTAAGGAATAAAATTGAAGTTAATAGATATCACAAATATACAAGATAAATTTAGGAGAGATTTTTTTCATCAATAAAAAAAATGATCTAATACATCAAAATATTTTGCAAGAAAGTGACATGGAGAACATGATCCAAATAATACAACAACAACTACAGAGACAAATCGATTCAATATCAACAATATGGATAAGAAACAAGTAATAATGGTAAAATATTAAGAAACAAATAAACGTGAAATATGAATAAGAAAATATAATCCAGCTATGATTGAAAGTGGAGAAATGGTTTATTGGATATAGACCAACATATTAAGAAATTAGAGGATGCTTGTAGTAAGATATTTGAATTATAAATTAGTTCCAAATTAGTTTGGAATACATTGTGAGGAACTATAAAATGGATTAACCAATAGTCACTAGAAGATCAATGCAATAGAAAATAATATCTTTGTGTGTGTGTGTGTAATAATAATAATAATTGTCCATAAATGTGTATAATTTTTTGAATCTTTAGGTTATGAATATGTTATTTACACACTATTCTCATTGCATCACGCTAGGGTTAATTTCTTTAACATAAATAATCTATACCTCGGGATTATATTTTCCTATCAAAAAGTACCCTACAAATATCTTAAGACCCTCTTAACTATAGGGTATGTGCAAGATCATGAGGGGCCAAACTATGCCCTTAAGTGGCAATGAAAAATCAGCAAAATCAGGGTTAGTCAACTTGACGTGAAAATTTGAACTAGCTATCAACCTAATATCAAAAAGTTGTAAGAATAGAATCTGTAGAAAATTGAATGTAGTTTCTAAACTACTATGCCTTTTCTGAAAAAAATTAATTATGATTGGTGAAAAGTATAGATTCAATGCAGCAGTATAAAAATTTCAGAAAAAAATAAGTAGGTGTATATCTCACCACCTTAATCATAATCAAATGATAATATTTTTTTATAAGATTTTATATATGAGTAGTAGACTCATTCCTGGATGTGACGCATATTTTTGTGTAATTTTATTCCAAAAAAATAATTAATTATGAATTTTCTACTACAACATTTTCAAAAAAAAAAATCCCGTGTCTGACCACCTTAACTCGTTGAAAAATTTAAAAAATAAAAAAATTTCCCTTATAGTAAACGAAGCATAGAATGTGACGCATTTTTTGGATTTTAAAAATGTTATACGGTTTGAAAGTTATAGTTGTTTTTCAATCAGTATATAAATCAGCACTGTAGAGGTAACTCAATTAGAAAATAACTAATAATTACTTACCGAATTCAAAATTTGACAACAATTATATCGATAGAAAGCTGATAATCTCCTTAAGATACCCTTTTCATTTCATCAAATTCGGATGAAAAAAAAGTCGTCAGCTACATGGTCGAAGTCTGGAACTCAGGGAAACAGAGGAAAAACACGTTTTTGTGACATTTTTAGAGTTGACCATGTAGGTTTGGTGTACAAAGTAATACCGAGCCTAATCGGGTACCCGATATTTTTGGGTAATTTTAATTTTTAAATTTTCCCTCCCCTTTCTCCCTTTTAAATTTTTTTCCCTCCCCTTTCTCCCTCCTTCATATGATATATTATATATCAAAAATTATGTATTATATATATTAAATATTATATAATATCTATATATATATATAATATTATATAATATCTATATATATTAAATATTATATAATATATATTTTATATTAAATATTATATAATATATATTAATATTAAATGTTACATTATATATCATATATTACTTTATATATTATATATTAATATGTTAGATTATGTATTATATATATTAAATATTATATAATATCTATATATATTAAATATTATATAATATCTATATATATATTAAATATTATATAATATCTATATATATTAAATAATATATAATATATATTTTACATTAAATATTATATAATATATATTAATATTAAATGTTACATTATATATATCTTATATTATTTTATATATTATATATTAATATATTTTTTACAATATATCACATAATATCTTCATATTTAAATTATATATATATATATATATATATATATATATATATATAATATTGTTGTATATATAACAAAATGAAGTATAATATATATATATATGACATATTAGTATATAGGTTAATTACACCAGTATAAGGCATCCAAAAGGTTTCCAAAGGGGTCATAGAGGGTTCCTAGGGGTCCTAACATGTGAGAAGGTGTACTGGGACCCTTTAGGTCCCTCTGTAACCCTCAAGGACACATTAGAACACTCAAGTGTCTCCCAAGGGGTCGTAGGACCCCTTGGGATACACTTGAGTGTTGAAATGTGTCGAAAGGGGTCATGGGGACTTCCTAGGGGTCCTAAGGCATGAGAAGGTGTA
>MU224936.1:1434471-1449445 GCA_018584345.1 Thuja plicata | reverse complement strand
ACCTTTGAAGTGATAAGTTTTCTTGTAAAACTGTCTCTGAGGTTGAACATAAGATTGGAATGATAGTGACTCTATTGCCCATGGTTGATTAAGGCACTGGTCTTTCTTGCTTATTTGGATTATAGTTTTTTAGTCCATTGTTTATAGTTCTGTGATATCTCATCTATCTGTTCATTTCAAATTATATACACATTTACTAAACATTCTTTCAATTACTTAAAGTATTTCAATTTACAATTCATGATATATTGCTTTCAGTTAGATTCTTTCAAGTGCCTTGCCATAGTTGAGAGAGAAGGTTGAAGTGTTACTTATCTGCTATAAAAAGCCTTGTAACTTGAAGGATAAGTCAAGGTATAGGCCTACCAGCCTTGGTTTTTGCAGAGCCAGAATTATAGAAGTTCCAACCTTGCCTTGGTTGTGACTTGTTAGTTGGCCAAATCACTTGGGTTTCCAAGCATTGGATTGACAAGTCCATAGGAAATCCAATTTAGCATTTTTGGGCACCAACATGTTGTTGGATAGGTTTTGAAAGTTTTGGAGACTATTTTTGGTGCACATAATCTAAGTTTCTTTAACCATAATCTATTGGTCATTTGCAATTTATAGTAATTCTACATTTTCTATCGAACGTATTCATTTATCCTTTGAATATACATGACAAGTTTGTAAAACATAACATTTTTCTTTCCCATTTGAATAGGTACAAAACACGAATTAGATTAATTAAAAGAACATATATTTTTTGTTTATTTCAAAAATTAAAAAACATTATAAATTAAATACAACTTAAAACAAGTGCCGCCTGTATTTACCGTAATTACTTATAATTATAATTACATATTTAAATTTAATTTTAATTTTATTATAAATATTAAATATATTTTAATTAATAATTATTTAATAAAAATAAAATTATTATAGATTGAAAATTAAATAAGAAACTTTGTATAAAATCTTAAAAATGATATTTAATAAGTTATATGTATATATTATAGTTTCATTTCTATGTAAGGTGGAATTGAAATAATAAATAAAGGCTAAAATTATATAATATTGTATATATGGTATAGTATTTTATATTATATATATTATAGAATAATATATATTATATATTAGAAATTGTAAAATATATATATATATATATATATATATATATTGAAAGTATAATATAATAAATATTTTAGAATATATAATAGTTATATATTATGATATTGTTCAAATATATTGAAATTAAATTTTGTAATGAAAATAGCATATTTATAGTAATAAAATATAAAATATAGTATCTCATAAAAATATATTATATTGTAAATTAAAAGAACAATTTTAAAATTAATTAAGGGCTCTATAACACCAAACCAATTCAACAATCATATTGGAGATAAGTAATTTGTACAATATAGAAAATGAATAAATAAATATCTAAACTTTAGAAATACTAGAACGAAAAAAAATAGTGACTTATGATTAGTTGATTGGTGCACATTAACTTGCACAATATTGCCTACCGCAAATACAATAATTATTTTGATTATAAAACTTACGATAATAAAAACTTTCATTTAATACAATTATTTCTATAAAATAAAGCTTATATTTCATTCATAATTAAATATTTTATTATTATTTATCAATATTCAGTCTTTACATTAAAATGATATCTCCTCATTTATTTTACATAATTTTTTTAAAATTTAGATATGCTAGTTATTTTGCAAATCGATTCTCATTAAACATATTACAAATTATAAATTTCCCCCGACAGGAACCGGAGGCAATTGCGAACGGGTTGCAATTCGTTTGAATTTAGCGGCTACAGAAAGGTGGAGGAACAGCACTACGATTATAAAATATGTTGAGCCTGAGCAAGAAATCCTTTCTAGGGAGAACGGCCAAATTAAAATATCTACCCTCTCTTCCTCTAACGGTATCAGTCGTTTTTTTCTCCAATTCAACTGTAAGTTTTAACTAACATTCATTTTACGCACACAGGGATAATCCGAGACGGAGGGAATTCATTATAGGGCACTAAACCCTAAATGATTTCACAGTATTTCCTGTTTCCTTTTAATTGGTTAGCTTTTATTTTTTTTGGAACCATATCATTCCGTGATGAATCAAAGAGCCAAAGGAATCCATTCAATACTATATATGCCATGGTTTTTGAAGGCCGATTGGCTAATTTTTCGTAGAAATTTTAATACATTCTATTCTTAAAAAGTCATATTTTCCTTTCATCAGAGGACATGCATACAGTTATTAGGGTGCAGTTTCCTTCTGCTCATCGGCAAGCACTAAGGGGTCTGTTAGATTCTCCCACGCTTGCAGCCAACCTGGTATCCCCAAAATGCAGGAATTTTTTATGTTTTCCCTGAAATTTGCCCGTGTCACCATGTACACCCAGTCCTGGAAATGGATGAGCGTTGAAAATCAGCTGTAATCTAACTTTATAGTTCAATCAGAGATTAACCGTTTTCATAAATATCTAAACAAAATTTACAATCTAAAATTCTAAAATTTAATAGGCAACATAGACATTTATCCACACGAGATCATTCATTTGACTAGAACTCGGAATAGCAATCGGCACTAAACAAAATGAATTGCATTTCCATCATCAGTGATTCAATACGTTCACCTGAGATACATGGGGGCGTATATGACACAAAGGATACTTGACCTGAGAAGCAAGAAACGATTTCTAGACTGTTTTTAAATGCCCCGATAGTAGTGTAACATACAGCAAAGTTAAATCTACAAAAGCTCTAAGTCCTATCTTTCCCTTAAGTATTACATTGTAGTGATTATGTTAATTAGTCAGGTGCTATTTTTGTTACTTCCTTACTGGGATTTCTAGATTTCAAATATTTACTGATGAAAGGATAATCAATATATTACAAAGGAGAGGAATACTCTTTAAATAGGCGATTATAGAAGATCTTTCCATAATGGAAAAGGAAAGACAAAAAAGAAAGTTACTAAAAACTATTTAAACTTAAATGACCATTATAAGCTAAATATAACAATATTACTTTAATACCTTGCTTTAATGGTCATACTACTAACTACACCAAGTTTGCCCTAAATTTTACAAATTTGTCTGGACTCAGGGGCTCAATGAAAATGTCTCTAGTTTGATCCTTAGTTGGAATATGCCACAACATCACCGATCCATCTTCAACGAGTTGTCGTATGAAGTGCCAATGAAGCTCCACATGTTTTGTATGCTTGTGGAAGATTGAATTTTTGGCAAGCTTAAGCACCCCTTGGTTGTCATAAAACAAGAGTGAAGGCCCTGCTTGAGACATTTTCATGTTAGAAAGCATCCTCCGAAGCCAAACTGCCTCACATGCTGCTTTGACAGTTCCCTGATACTTTGCTTTTGTTGAGAAAAGAGTTACTACTTGCTGCTTCTTACGGGTCCATGTGACTGCACCCGAACCAAGACTAAAAACATATTTAGAAGTAGCCTTCCTATCATCATCAAAACCAACTGAATTTAAATCTGTGAACCCAACCAGCCTAGGATCTTTGCTTCTACTATACAGAATGCCAAAGTCAGGTGTCCCTTTCACATATCTCAGTACTCGCTTCATTGCAACCCAATGTTCTGCCTTAGGGGTTGTCATGAAACGAGAAGTTTAACTCACAACATAACTCTAATCAGGTCTATTTGCCATAAGATAGACGAGGCTGCCTACTAGTTGCCTAAAAGTTGACTCATTGACCATTGGCGAGTTTGATTTCGCTGAAAGTTTCAGCCCTTTCTCCATCGGTATAGACGAGAAGTTGCAATCTGTTATTTGAACTTGTTTAGCAAACTCTTGGTATATTTAGATTGAGAAATGGAAATACTGCCACTTGTTTGCCAAACTTGTACCTTGAGACAATTAAAATCCTGACTCAAATACAATTTGATTTACTCAAGCAAATGTGCCTCACTACCAGTAACGATTATATCATCCACATAGATGACAAGAAAATGATGCCACTCTTAAATTTGAACTAGAAATAGAGATAAACGACAAAACATAAAGAAATGAACAGAAAGACACCAAATTTATCCTGGGAAAACCCTCCTACTCGAGGAGAAAAACACAGCCACACAAAAAAATCATTTCTATTGATGTAAAACAAAATGTCTTGGTATACAATTTTGTTCCACACTGAACTGGAATGAAGATAAAGCAATATCAAAATCTCCTTCACACTAGAAATACAATCACCTCGAATTGTATATGATCGAGAATCCTGAATATGATCTCGAACTACATAAAATTGAGTAACATGAATATGATCTCGAACTGCATATTGTTAAATTTATGATTAGATCTAACAAATCTGAGAACAAACACTTAATCTGATAACTTCTCAAATAATCAGATCAAACAATGAGTAGATTAAGCTAATTAGATAACCAATGAACACAACTAGAGATCTAAGAAACTGAAATAAACAACACCAATATACCCTCGGAAAACCTCCCTTGTGGAGGTGAAAAACCCAGCAACAAAGAAAATATATATTAGACTCAAAAGTACAACTTACAAATTACAGCAATGCTGATATTTAGAGATCTGAAGGAGCAATTAGATCAAGATCACAGGACTGAACCAACAACACATTTGTCAGCAAAAACCCTTGAAGAACAACAGGAATGATCTCTATATCAGATCTGCAATAAGTTTGATTCAAGCACTTCACAATCACCTTCAATTCTGGTCAACACTCCTCCAGCAATAGCAATTCGTATGAATAGGAAATGATCAATACACATGAAGGGCTGAAACTTGAAACAACAGTTGCATATATAAATCTGACTTGCATCAAGAATAATTTTGCATGAAGAAGATGGCTGAGAGATGATGTAATTTACAAATGAATGATGCTTATATATACAAGGCTGGAGTATATTTTTCAGTAGCAGCGACCTTCATAGGGGAATGCATTTTGGCGCCAAAATTTCATCTTGAAGTAACCACACGTTTTGCAAGGCAAAACATTTTATACTTATGTATTCGAATTAGATAGGGCCTAGACCGATATCCAAATGTAATAAATTAGCCTATAATTATTTATTTACTTTTCTTAATTAAATAAATAATTAATCATAATATTTATCTTTTCAATAAATTATTTATTTAATTTTCCGATTAAATAAATAATTAATCCATTGTGATTATTTAATTCTCCAATAACATATATTTATTTAATACTCCAAATTAAATAAACAATTAATCCATATTATTTAATGCCCACTTAAATAATAATAAATTATTTATTTAATTCTCCAAATAAATAAATAATTAATCCATCCATAATTATTTAATTAGTCCATTAATTAAATTTATCTTAATTTAGATAATTAATTCATTATTTTAATTTTCTTAATTAAAATAATGAGGGAAAGAATCCGATCTAGCTACTAAACATTAACACATAAATAATACTTGACTCTCCATTGTCTCTTTGGAGAGTGAAGAGACAAACGGTAATCAAGAAGCATAAAAAAAGACAATACAAAGAATAGACAGTCACCGTAAGAAACCCAAACTCATCCACCGCTGAAGAGACTGACGGTTATCAAGAAGCATAAAAAAAGTCAATAGAAAGAATAGACAGTCACCGTAAGAAACCCAAACTCATCCATCGCTGAAGAGCAAATGAATAGACAACCTCTGCTAGGAATATTAAATACAAATTCACCAACAACATCAATAACCAAGAAGGTAAAATGAATTGTCTTCAGCAGGAGAAAAGACGACACCTGACGCTACTCTCATATAAAACATCAACACTCCCTCTTAGCTAGGGAGGAATCTTTTCAAATTCTCATGTCTTGAAGTCTCTCAACATGACACTCCCAATGGCTACACCCATTTATGCTCATCAGGGAGTCACTCAACGTAATGTTGTCATGGAGTCTCTCAACATGACATCCACCATGGCTACTCCCATGATTGGAAAGAGCAATACCTCCGTCTCAGAGGCAAACAAGGGCTTTTACCTCATATTTCTCCCTCTCAGAGAAATATGCATTACAAGGGCTTTCACCTCATATTTCTCCATCTCAGAGAAATATGCATTACAAATAACAAGAATCACTGATGCTGAGACTCTCTCTTAGCAAGAGCAACATTCTCCACAATACTAAGCTTATCTCGAAGATATGTAAACTTCACTATGGAAAGTGGCTTGATGAGAATGTGAGCTGTCTGCTCATTAGGACAAATATACTTGAGTTGAATTGCTTTTCTTAGCGCCGTATCTCTTAAATAATGATATTTGATCTCTACATATTTTGTTCTATCATGAAACGGTGGATTGACAGAAAGCTTCACACAACTTTGATTATCACAAAAAATCACACTTGGTTCTAATGTTTGTCCAAACAAACTTGCAAGAAGCTTTCGAAGTCACACTGCTTCTTGATCTGCTACACATGCTGAAATATATTCAGCTCTTGCAGTTCTTTGAGCCACACATGACTGTTTCCTGCTGCACCAAGAAATCATGGTAGATCCTAAGCTGAAACAACATCTAGAGGTACTCTTAATGTCAGTTATACTCCCGGCCCAATCAGAATCAGAGTAACCTTGTAATTTCAGATCTTCACAAGAAGTATATCTCAGACCATATCCCGCTGTAACATGCAAATATCTCAAGATATGCTTTGCTGCAACTAGATGAATTTTCTAGGCTCACACATGAACTGACTGAGAGTGTTCACAACATAACAAATATCTGGTCCAGTATTGACTATATACATCAACGATCCAATCAATTGTCTGTACATGATGGGATCTACTAAATCTAAACTGGCTGCAAAGTCATTCAACTTCTTCAAATTTATTTCCATAGGTGTTGACATGGACTTGCAATCCAACATAGCAAATCTCTTCAAAATGTCTATGGTGTATTTCACTTGACTAAGAATAATCTTATTGGATCCTAGTCCTAGAAAGTAATGCATAAAACCGAGATCCTTCATCTCAAACTCAGAAGCTAAATCTTTCTTACCTTTAACAATGAGATTATCTGCTCTAGTAAGAAATAAATCATCAACATAAAGAATTAAAATTAAAGCTTCATCATCAACTACCTTGAAGTAAAGATTTGAATCTGCATTATTCTTGGAGATTCCCAAGCTCGATAAACATTTCTTCTTCAATCACACCATTAAGAAATGCAGACTTTACATCCATTTGATGTAGCTTCCATCTTTTAGTTGATGCAATAATAATAATAGTCCTGATAGATGTATAACGAGCAACATGAGCAAATGTCTCCTCATAAGCTATTCCCTCCTAAGAGAATCCCCTTTTCACAAAATTTGCTTTATACTTTTCAATACTCCCATCAGCTGCATGCTTGATTTTGAACAATCACTTGGAAGACAACTGATTTTCCTTTAGGCCTTGGAACAACATCCCAAACATTATTCTTGATAATAGATTGATATTCTTTAGTCATAGCATCTCTCCACACTTGCTGATTTGATGCCCCCTCAGAACTAGAAGGCTTAGACTCAATGATATGACTCATTAATCCAACATAACCTGAAAACTTTTGTGGTCTCTTGCTTTCGCTAAAGGTGCCATGAGGAGCTGCATACTTTTCAGCCTTTTGCATAACATGTCTAGCCCATTAAGGTCTCTTTCTATCTAAGGAAATATTACTTGGCCCATTGGTTGGTTCTATGGGATCAACTGGATCAATACTTCTAATTTAGTAGACTCCCTCTGAATTTTAGGAGGATGATCACGAGAAATGTCCATATCTTGAGATGTCTCTTGTTCTTCCCTATCTATCTCCATGGAAGACCCTTTTGATCTTTTGAAAGCTACTTCTTCTTCAAAAGATATATCCTTGCTGATTTCAATCTGTTTCTGTCCTGGAATGTAGATCCTGTAGGCCTTAGAAGACTCACTGTAACCAGCAAAAATTCCTTTCTTGCCTGAAGGTTCTAGCTTAGATCTAGAATCTTTAGGCACATGAATATAAACTGGACAACCAAAAATTCTTAAATGACTAACCTTAGGTTTAATTCGTGTGAAGGCCTCTTCAGGAGTCATATTTTCCAAAATTTGACGAGGACTTGGATTCTGAACATAAACAACAGTTCTGCAAGCTTTTGCCCAAAAAAAAGTTTGCAGATTTTGATCATGAATCATAGCTTTGGTTGCCTTAACTATGGATCTATTCTTTCTTTCTGCAACTCCATTTTGTTGCGGGTTATATGGAACACAAAACTCCGTCCTAATCCCTGCCTCAATACAAAAATTTTGAAAACCTCCAGAATTATATTCCCCTCCATTATCTGATCTCAAAACTTTGATCCTTTTTGCAGACATGTTTTCAACTCGAGCTTTGAAGTCTTTAAATCTAGAAAGTACTTCTTCAGACTCCTTAGGTTTCAAGAAATAAATCCAAGTCTTTTAAGAATAGTCATCAATAAAAATCACATAGTACCGAAAACCACTCAAAGATGCCGTAGACATTAGTCCACAAATCAGAATGAATCAGATCTAAAATTTCTTTTGCTCTATTTTCACTATTGTGAAAAGGACCTTTAACATTCTTACCTAGTGCACAACCTTTGCAAATGCCATCATGCTCTTGATTAAGCTTTGGTAGACTAGTAACCATCTTCTCCATGGATGAAAGAGTTCTGAAATTTAAGTGAGCAAATCTCCTATGCCACAACTCACTTGAATTGATGGAATCATGCCCTAAAGCTTGAATAGGACGAAAAGTAAGTCTATATAGACTCTCTTGATGAACACCAGTTTCACGAGCTATCTCGATGCTAGAGTTTTTCCTCCATGCAAGCACTTTTCCTTCAACAAATGCAACTTGATACCCTTTGTCCTCCAGTGTTGAAATTAAGACGAGATTTCTTTTTATTCCTGGAACAAACAAGACATCGGCTCAAATGAAGAGGGATGCCAGAATCTAGTTGAAAAGAGGTAGTCCGAACACCTTTCACTGAATAACAAGCATTCTCTCCAATTATTACTTGCAAATGAGTTTCTTTTTCTACCGAGTTAGAAAGTTGCTCTCGATATCCTGTAATGTGACATGAAGCACCACTATCAATCTGCCAAGTATTATTGTCACTTGGAATATTGCTTGAAAGGGCTGAGATAAATAAAAATCCCTCTGAGTTGTCACTAGATTCTTTTTGAGGTGACACATCATCAACATTTGCAGCAAAAACAAGATGTTTTGGTCTTGTTACACAATCTCGAGCATAGTGACCATACTTGTCACATCGAAAACATTGAATTTTAGAGATCCTTCTTCTTTGGCTCAAGAGCTGAATCTGAATTTCTACCTCTATTCCTCTTGTAATTTCCTTTTCTCCCTTCTTTTCCTTTCCTTTTAGACGTTTGAGCAGCAAGAACATGATCTTCTTCATGCTGAGATTTTCGTCCATTTCCTTTTGCTTCTAATCTGAATTCCTCTTGAATGCAATCAGCTCTAAGACGATCAAACTCTGGTGATTCATCTCTTCCACCAATGCCTTGAATAAAAGACTCCCAAGAATGAGGAAGAGTTCATGGCCAACATAACTAGCTCTTTATCTTCAATTGTATCGCCAATGGCACTAAGCTGATCTTTCAATTTTGTAATCTTCATGAAGGAGATGACTGATTCTCCTTTAGCCATTTTTATATGGAGGAGTTGACGTCTCAAGGCAAGAGCTCTATTGGTATTGTTGAACTCATACAAGCTTGGAAGATTCTCAAACATGTCTTTGGCTGACTTCGACTTGGATATAATAGGTACGAGGCGATACTTTACAAAATCAATCAATATCTTCCTTGCCATAATATTCTTCTTCTTTCATTGAGTTTTCTCATCATCATCGGGTTGGCTCAGGCACATCATTCTTCACATAGTTTAGAAGATCATTTTCATCTAGTGCAATAAGAACTCTGAATTTCCAAGATGTGAAATTTGATGCACCATCAAGCCTATCGTCAACCTTGAGTCCATTCACCATTGTTGAAACTTGAAATAATCATTCTAGAAGAGAAAAATAAGAAAACTTTGCTGCTTGAATAATTTTGGTTCTGAATTTTACTTAAACCCGCTTTGATACCATGTTAAATTTGAACTAGAAATTGAGATAAACAACAAAACATAAAGAAATGTAAAACATAATGTCTTGAAATACAATTTTGTTCTATTTTGAACTGGAATGAAGATAAAGCAATATCAAAATCTCCTTCACATAGAAAATACAATCTGAATATAACCTCGAACTGTATATGATTGAGAATCCTGAATATGATCTGGAACTACATAAAATTGAGTAACATGAATATGATCTCAGACTACATATAAATAATACTTGACTCTCCATTGTCTCATTGGAGAGTGAAGAGATTGACGATTATCAAGAAGCATAAATAAAACTGATACAAAGAATAGACGGTTACCGTAAGAAACTCAAACTCATCCGCCGCTGAAGAGCAAATGAATAGACAACCACCGCTAGGAATATTAAATACAAATTCGCCAACAACATCAATAACCAATAAGGTAAAATGAATTGTCTTCAGTAGGAGAAAAGAAGACTCCTGACGCTACTCTCATGTAGCTTATAAACATCAACAATCACTACCAGTGCTTTTGATGTATAAATTTGGATCTGTAGGACTTCGTTGAAAGCCTCGTGCATCCAAATACCTGTCAATCTTTATGCGCTAGGCCAAAGGGGCTTGCTTTAGGCCGTAAAGAGCCTTCATTAGTCTACATACCTGATGCTCTTTGCCTACAACCTTAAAACCTTGAGCCTTCATTAGTGGAGGAAGACACTCTTCATGTCTATTTGATGGACTTTTCGGCCAAATTGTGATGTAATAGCTAGAACAAGACAAATGGTGCTCATCTTTGATGTAGGAGCAAAGGTCTCCTCATAGTTTATGCCAACCATGCCTTGTATTTGTCAAGTGTTCCATCAACATTGTACTTGACTTCGTACAGCCAATGGGCTTCTTCCCTGGCGGTCTTGAAGAACCCATGTATTGTTCTTCAAAAGACTATGATGTTCAGATTCCATAGCCTTTTCCCATTCAAGTTTACATTTCGCCCCTGAATAATCTTGAGGCTCATAAATATTCTGAATGTTGGCTAAAAGAGAAAAGTTCATATTACTCTGGTTACTCTTACCTCTGGATGATCTACACTCAACCAATTCATTATCCCAAACATCACCAATTAGCTTTTCCCCCCACTTAGGCTACAGGGTAGATGCATCTTCTTCCAAATCATGATGACCACCATGACTTGGGCTGCTTGCAATGAAATCATTTGGATGCTAATCTAGATTGTCTTGAGGAAAGTTTGCTGGTATGGGTATTTGCCTAGGAGATTCCATACGATCGGAATCGTTGGAATCCACCTTTAGGTGGAGCTAATGGAAGTCAGACACCCAAATTTGAAGCCTTCAAAGGCTGATCTTTAGGACCATTGATGGGAGAAGAGAGCTGAAAAGGCCCACCTTCTTTATCAATGACTACATTTCTGTTGAGTGTTAGCCAATCAATGTCCACATCAATCAATTTGCAATTTCTGACTTTTGGAATCCAGTATGATTCTCTTAGTATCTGGAATCCAAATGTATGCAGTGAAAATAGAAACCTTAAGATGGCTGATCTTTAGGACCATTAATGGGAGAAGAGAGCTGAAAAGGCCTACCTTCTTCATCAATGACTACATCTCTGCTGAATGTTAGGTGATCAATGTCCACATCAATCGGCCTGTAGGCTTTATGATTGTCATTGTATCCTATAAGCATCAACTTCTAACTTTTGGACTCCAATTTGGTTCTCTTAGCATCTGGAATCCAAATCTATGCAGTGGAATCAAACACCTTATGATGGCTGATTCTTGGTTTCGTCCTTGACTAAGCTTCCTTTGGGGTCATCTTCTTGACGACCTATGTGGGAGACCCGCTAAGAAGGTTTATTGTAGTGTAAACTGCCTCAGCCCACTTCTTTGGAACACTCCTATTCTCTAACATACATTGGACCATTTCTGTAATAGTACGGTTCCTCTGCTCAACAACACCATTCTTTTGAGAGGTATAGGGTGTGGTAAGCTAATGTTTGATATCGTGTTTAGAATAGAAGTCAATGAATTTGTAGGAATAGAACTCACCACCATTATGTAATCTAAGAATGATGATTGGACATCTTGACTCTTTTTAAACTAAGGCTCTAAACTTTTGAAATTCATCAAACTCATCTAATTTGCTTTGAGAAAAAACACCCACATTTTCCTATTGAAACCATCAACAAACAAGAGAAAATACCTGACACTAGTAATCGATGCAGTATTCACTGATCCACAAAAATCTGCATAAATCAGCTGAAGGACCTTTGAAGCTCTCCAAGCTTGTCCTTCCAAAAATGAAAATCTATGCTACTTCCTTGCTTGACAAGCTTCACACACACTGTATATGTTGCTGAATCTTTGGCAAGCCTTCTACCATATTCTCTTGAGCCAACTATGAGAGTTAAGATAGGTTGAGATGCCCATAATGCTGATGCCAAAGAGTATTGATAGATGAACTCTTTGCAGCCAATGCAAACTCCTGAGGTTCTCTAGTATCATCTAGCTGATACAACCCATGATCTTTGATGTGAATTGCAATGGATTTCCTAGATTCCTTGTAAACAATATGACACTTATGTGCACTGAAGATGACATCCAACTTGAGACAATTGCACATAATCTGACTTGCTGAGAGCAAATTGAGCTCCATTTCCGGACCAAAGCATACATTGTGAAAAACAAGGTTTTCCCCCCAAAGGTTATATGAACATTGCCTTTGTCGACAACTGTATACTCTTCACCACCACCAATGATTATTGAATGGAATTTGGATTTTTGTGAACCATTCTCTTTTGTTTGTAAAATGTCAAGTAGTGCCATATTCAATATACCATGTAGAAGTCTTGACATTAGCTGCTGGTCTTTTGGCCATGAATGCATAGAAGGATGACTCCTCTGAATGCTTTGTGACATGAGGCTTCTGTTGAATCCCTCCCTAGTTGGATTTTTGATCAGCCTACCTCTTTCTGCAGAACTTCTTCATATTACTAGGTTTGCCACAATAATTACATGTGATAGATTTCAAATTGTTTGAAGAATCATTAGATTTGCTTTGCCCTTTCTATTGAGAGAACTTGCCTTTGCCTTTGTCTTTGGCAGTAAAAGCCCGTTCCTTACTGGCTGTATCATTACGCTGCCAAATTGCTTCTCCCATGTGTCCTGCTGTAAGAACTTGTTGCACAGATCATCAAACTTCATATCAACATTTGTAGAGGTGATGTTGAGAGTTTTGACGAAGTGCTCATGGAATTGTGGTAAGCTCTTAAGCGTTCTAACCGCCATATCCTCTTCTTTCGTCTTGCAACCAATGATCTCCAATTGATCGTGAATGTCTTTGATCTTCATTAAATGATCTTGCAAAGACATCTTGTCACCCATCATAATCAAGAACATCATATTTTTAAGGAAAAAAGCTCTGCCTTTATCTGATGTTTCATGCAGATTCCTTAAGTGAGTCGAAATGTCTGCAGTAGTCTTGCCAGACAGTACTTATGGGAGTATCTCATCGATGACAAAGAACTTGAGCAGCATAACCACTTCGCGACTACGTTCATTGAACTTGTCCTGGTCTTTATTTGCAGTTGTGGATGAATAGATTTACCAATAACAAGCTAATCATGACATTGGTACTCAAAAATGGCGAGCCTCCGCTCTTTTCAGGTATTATAATTCTTGTTGTTGAACTGCTGGCTGCCTTAACAAGGTAAACTGCCGTTGTTGAAATACCTTCAATTTTTGTAGATATAAAATCGTCAAAATTTTTGTCGAGTCAAAAACTTGTGATTTTGCCCCAAAAAATAATTGAAAAAACTGGCTGCAAAACAACACGTTTTTGTGGAAAAATCATCAAAACCTAGGCCAAAAAAAGATGCCACGATCTCTAGAAATAATGTGCAAAACCCTTGGTCTGTTCAGAAAACTAGTCGGATAAAGCAAAAATACGATTTTTTGAATAAAAACCTGTGTAAAAATAGAAAACCCTTCATGTGTCAAAAGAAAACATGATTTTGGTGAAACAATCATCAAAAACCAATGAACAAATGCCCTGGTTGCGGATCAAGCTGAAGATGCAGCAGAGACCACGATTGTGTAAAACAATCGTCTGAAAAACCTTGCAAGCTGTAGAGGAAACCACTTTTTTTCATGTGGCACAGAACAACGAGATTTGCACAACACAATGCGATTTGTAGGAAACAACGTAATTGTAAAAAATCACAATTTTTATTAGAGAAAACCCTTGATTTGTCGCTAGAGGATGCTGCCTTGGTTTTACAACCTTTGACACGTTTTTAGCATAAAATTTTTTATGCGACTTCAATAGAAAATAAACCCTCGATTTTTTTTTTCCAGAAAAAATTGCAAAAATTTATCAAATAAAAACTTGCAATTTTTATGGTAAATACATGTTACACAGGTAAGATGATAGAATAATGGGATAATCGAATGAATATTAACAGGGTTACCCGGGGACGCGTCCCCGGCCTAAATCCCCAAGTTCCGGGAACGGGGACGTCCCCGGGACTTGGGGACGGCTTGGGGACGTCCCCACGCCGTCCCCAAATTCTGAGAATTTGGTGGGGACGTCCCCGGGACTTGGGGACGTCTGTCATAAAATTAGGGGACGGCAAAAAGTCCCGGGGACGGCTGGGGACGCCGTAGCCGTCCCCCGCGCGTCCCGGGGGTGGCCGTACGTCCCTAAACAAAAAAGGCCCCCCAAAAAAAAAACAACTTAAAAAATAAAAAACGCCTCCATGGGTGGGGTCGTTTTGTGGGCCCCACCGCCACACTTGCCCTAAAATCCGAAAATGGTGGTCTTAAATTGGCACACAAGCATTTTTTTTTA
>MU224936.1:1407898-1428236 GCA_018584345.1 Thuja plicata | reverse complement strand
CGTTCAACTTTTTTCAAGCTGTCTTCCCATTCTGGCAACAAATCCTGAGCAGTGTGCATATCATTCGAGAAGGTGGAGAAGTTCTCGAAATCATCCCTGGTGAAGAAATTCAATCTAAAAAATTCTTCCAATTTACTCTTCACGTTGTCTACAATTATCTCCTTTTCATACAACCTTTTTGATACCAGTGATGCGACAGTGTTGGAGATTTCTTGCTTGATGTTCTTAGCTATTCCCTTCAATCGAGAAAATTCCTCAATGAAATGCCCAAACATTTCCTTGGCCATGAGCATTGCTCCATACCATCGGGTGAAATCATACGCTTCTCCTTCTTTAACAATCCCATGGTCAACTAGCACATGCCTGGGCGTCTCCATCAACTCCTGCAATTCCATGATCATCTCATCCTGATAGATATGCTCATCCTCCCACGATTCCTCCATGCACTGAATCCGGGAAAGGATGGCCAATGCCCTGTTGTAAACTCGTACCAAGTCCTCAACATGCTTGTGGGCTTCATTTTGGATGCCTTCGATCCAAGCCTCCGCCCCTTGAATTTCTCCTGATTCTATCTATACTCTCTACCGCCTCAGTTGGAACAACCGACGGAGAATTTCTCCTGATTCTATCTATACTCTCTACCGCCTCAGTTGGAACAACCGGCGGAGGAACAAAAGATGGACCTTCCCTTACTGGATGAGGTAGACTGCTGATGTAGTCACATAATGCTCTGATCTCTCCTTTCTACCTTTTATATTTCTCTTCTAATCTCCTCATCTTGTTCTTGACCGCCTCTGTAGAATCATCAAGTTCCTCCAATACTTGCTCTTGGGAGGCATGACCTAAGTCAAACTCGGCCACGTTATATTCATCTGGAGCGATTTGATCCTTTGCTTTGTCCACGACTGGTGTTGCAAGCTGAAGGGTTCTGGACCCAAACTCTTCTCTGACAATTTTCGCAAACCTCTTAGCCTTTCCTTTCTCATGTGATTGGTTGACCCTGTTCATGATTTCTTGCAATTCGAAAGCCGGGTCAACCTCCTTTTCCTGACTTCTTTGGAGCCTCTGCCTCACCCATTCTGGAATGGCGACCCCTTGATCCTTTTGAACTGCCTTCTGCTTCTGTCCTTGCACCGCTCTTGTGTCAATTTCCTCAGCTCCAGGACTTTCTGCCATCACCTCTGGGTCTGGTGTCTCTGTTGCGGGAATCTCCTCTTCAGCTGTGGGAATCTCTTCTTCTATTATCCTTATGAAAAACACACCAAGACTTTCCTTAGTGGTAACATCCTGTTCCCTGCTTTTTGCTGGTGCAAACCCCTCATTGGCCTTAATGCTCAATCTATCCTGAACTGACCTCGTCATGCGTTGCTCTCCTAGTTCAGCTCTCACCCTACTTGCTTCTACTTCTTGTCTAGAAAAAGCGTCTATCTCCTGAACACTTGGAGTCCGGCTAGGTGAGGATGGCATCTCCTCGACTCTTGGTCTCTTTTGTGGTGGTTCTCTAATATGGAGATCCAACCTCCTCTTTGTGTGTGCTTCCTGAGCAATACTCCTTTCTTTTCTGTGCTCTGCGCTCCTTGACAAAATTTCTCCTTCGTCAATCCTTTCTCTTGAAGTTTGCTTTGGTCTTTCATCCCATAGTGGTTGATGCCCTAATAACTCGTATGTCCAGTCCTTCTTTGGTACACTCATTCTACCAAGTTGCCGCTCAATCCACCACCTTGTGAAGTCCAGGACTGGTTTTGCCAAAACATCAAGATCTGAAATCTCCTTTCTTTGCCAGTCATAGGGATGAGTAATCTTTTCTTTTTCTGGATTATACCCTTTCTGAAGCACATTTGAATCTTCCTCCATCTGATCAGGTACGTGAAAGAGTTTGTGAGCTTTGATGATGTTCAGGGGCAATCTGGAGCACATCCTTTTCCTAATCTCATTTTCATCTGCAACATTGGCCCAAAAATCTTCAAGGTGCGTCCTATGTTGATACCTTGCTCCTGCCATTGATTTGATTTTGTTATAGGGATCAAAATCCGGTCTTCCTAAGTAGAATGGAAGATGGAAGAAGTGTAACTCATCTTGGGATCTCTCAGCCGCCTTTAGACACAGGGACATTTCAGCTTTATCTTCTCCTATGGAAATTGGGAAATCCAATCCCAATTTCTTCTTTCCTTTCTGAATCTTGTCGTACACTGTCAGTTGTCGAGTAAGTTCCAACAGAATCATCTTGTCAGTAGGATATCTTGGAAGCTTGTATGGTTGTGCTGAAAATCCTTGCACTTTGATGTAGGAGAAAGTGGGAAACTGAATAAACCAGGCTTCGTATTCCTCCACTAGCTTCATTGCTCCTTCAGATAATCTCGTGCAATTTCTTCTGCAAATTCCTCACAATTCGCATTGCGAAGGCATCATTGACCCGAACATAAGCATCTGTGGCCTGCAAATGCAACTGAGGGTAACACGTGAACTTTCAGCCGTGAAGTACCACTTCTGATTGCTCCCTTACACTGCAATCCCTCATACCTCGTATTCTGTGCCAACATATATATGACATAGGAACTCATAAAACTTCTGTGATTGCTCGAGGTTCGCCAACTGTTCACTGAGGTTGTCACTGATCATTCCAGCCCAGTCCATGTGATTGTGCTCTTCAACTACTTGCTTGACAAAGTACCACATCCATGATTCGAACAGATAGGAGTGCGGCATGCCAAAGATTCTACTCAGCATCATGATCAAGTCGCTGTATTCCCTGTGGAAATCCAACCAAACCAACTCCTTCGGTAATTTTGAATGGTGGGATCTATTCTTTCTCAACCACTTATCATTTATGACATTTTCATAGTATTGAATTCCTGCAGAAAAAACTCTATGTGCCTGCTCCTTCGTCTTCAACACCAATTTCCTGGAAGAAGGGATTCTGAATGCCTCCGTGATTGCGGGTGGAGAAAGGTTTGCAATGATGTTTCCATCAGAATCTTTGATCGTTCTATCTCTTGAATTGAAGTGCCTGGCGCATTCCACGATCAGCTGGGAATGCTGAAAAGCCGGAGCAAAGCCAACTGCAGCCTCAATTCCATTGTTCTTAATTTGGGTGGCCAAATTGGTCAATTGGTGATCTTTATACCCAAACATCCTTTAGTGAAACTCTGTCATGTCCAGGCCTCCGAGGCTAGTGTCTCCAATCTCTGCCCACTTCGAAACAATCTTGGATTCTGGGAAAAAACTCCTTTGTTCGTTCTTTATCAACTGCTTCCTCGTCATGCTCGTTCCTCTTGGCTCCGCCATTCCTGCAAAACAAAAATCAAAACAAACATAAGAATTGTGCAGGAGAATGAAAAAGAGACCAAATTTTTAAGGAGGAAATTCTGAAAATTTGACAAATTCTTCATCTTTTCCTTCAGAGGTGGAATTTCTCTCTTTTCCACGAAATCATGTTTTTTCACCAACTTACTGAAAAAATCCTCTGAAACTTTAATTTTGAATGCCTTTCGAAAATAGTGAATTTCCTCCTGCTTGGAAATTTCTCTCCTTAAGAATCTTGCTCGACTTTCGAGAAAAGCGTCACTCGACTCCTCTCGATTCCTCAAAATCTCTCATCAACCTGTTTTCTCGAACTTTGTGTGATGACAAAATGAGAAAGTCTTCATATATAGACTAAAACCTTGAAAAGCTGCTTTAAAAAACGGGAGCTAAATTTAGGAAACTGCCAACTTAGGCGAAGATTCTTTTCCATAAGCGCCACTTGTCTCTACTTTTCTCCATTTTTGAAAAAACTTTCCAATTCAAGCACCTCTACTTTATAAGGAAGTTTCGATTTTATCCATCCTTTTGATTTTAAATATTGAAAAAGAATAAATTTCAATATTTAATCTTTTAATATCAATTAAAAAAAAAGCGATTTAATTTCACTTTTAATCTTCCAAATTTCATAATTAACTTGTCGCTTTTTCGATTTATAATTAAATATAGATAAAAATCAATATTTAATTAATAATTTCTCATCTTTATCACTTTTTGATTTTTGAAGGTTTATTAATTAAATATTAAATAAATCAATATTTAATTAATATTAGATTTAAATCAAAAACTCCTTTTGTTTCCAATTTCCAATTTTTGAAATCTTGGACCTTTTGTTTTTTTAATTTTTTAAAATCTAGAGTTTTCAGAATTCTCCACGGTTTCCGCTTTTTCAACTTTCCGGCTTTTTCCAAAATTTTGGATTTTTCAAATTTTACCACGTTTTCCAAAATTCTCATTTTTTCAAAATTTTCCAAATTTCCGATTCTTTAGAATTTTCAACTTTTTCAAGTTTTGGATTTTTATGAGTTTGGAATTTTCAAGATTTTCTGAATTTCTCCATTTTTCCGAAATTCCGGAATTTTCCAAGATTTTCAAAGTTTTGGATTTTCTCACTTTTTGGATTTTTCCATGAGTTCGAGATTTCGAGGAATTTTTCAATCTTATCCAAATTTCCAAATTTTTCCAAATTTCGGAATTTTGCTCAATTTCAGAATTTTCAAGATTTTTCCAAACATTGCTAATTTCTTCCAAGATTTCAATTTTTAAGTTTTTCACTTTTGTCGAAACTTTTCCTAGTTTTTGATTTTTTTGAGTTTGGAAATTTCAAGGCGTCAAGGAATTTTCTAATTTTTAGCATTTTGGATTTTTCCAATTTTTTCAATTCGTCTCGGATTTCAAAATCTTTGAGTTTTCCACATTTTAGGAGATTTTCAATTTAAAAAATTTCTGAAAATTTGAAATTTCTGAAAATTTCGCATATTTGGGGAAGCAAAGGATTATTTTATTTTGACAGACTTCCTTCACTTATGTAATTTTGTCTTCTGAAGAGTATTTGAGCGCACTTTGCACTGCATGGCGGATTTTGTTTTTGCATTGACTTTCCTTCAACTCCGTTGAATCGCGCTCCATCATCCCTGGAGGCAACATTTCGCATTGGTGAAGGATTATTCTTGCCTTGCTGACCACTCACTAGAGTGCATTGACTTGCGCTTCGTACTTCACGGGTGACATTTTGGAGTTTTGGAGGATTTTGTCTTGGCGGGGATTCCATGACCAAGTGGATTCTGCGCTCCAACTTCTTGCGCGGGCGGGGATTGGGAGTGTGAAAGGAATTTCTAATGTGTTGACTATCCCTCACATCCATTGAATTGCGCTCCGCAATTTTAGGTGTCCACAGTGGACATTTTCCTTCGTCCTCGACATTCCATTTTGAACATAGTGAACCCGTCTCTGTGTTGGGCGCGACTGATGAAGATCTTTATTTTCCATTTTCCCTTGATCAATTGTGTTTCATGCTTGGACACGATATATTTTCCTCTATCCGCTTTTAAATGCGCTGGGTGTGTATGGCTTCTGTCGTGGGTATCTCCTTGCAGATATTTCTCCATTTTGAACTTCAAAAGCTTTAGGAGGTACTCGGGGTGCACTGTCCCCTAATGAATCTGCACATTCTCCGTATCACCAGCGGGATTTGTGACCTGCACGCGAGCTCCTTAAAGTTTCACATGCGTTGAAAAAGAAACATGGAAAAAAGGTTTTATATTTCATTCTATTCTTGGCATCTAAGACGCTGTGCAAGATTCCTGATTTTTGAGATGTTATCTTGGGAGTGTTTTGCATATTTGGAGCCACACGGGGAATTTTTTAATTACTCCTTCGAAACTTTCTTTAACCACTACAAAATAGTGTTGGGCACACTGTCAAACAACTTGCGCGTTCCCTTTTCAAATTTTCCTTCACTTCCATCCTTGGTATAGTGTGTGCTTTGCCTGTGCTTTTGTATTTTGCGAGGAACATCTGTTTATGGGGACCATCCATCATTTGGTGTCATGAATCAAGCCAGTCTTGATCCAATGCCTCTCGGACTCTTCACATTCCACAACAAGTTGTAGAGTCCTCTCTCCCCTCGGCTAAGATTGCGTAGTGAGTTGTGCATGGACTTGCAGAGTGTTTTCTTTCAAAGTATCTTCTTCACTCATGCACAAACTATCTTGGGCATGAATTGGCTCTCCTATGAATTGCATCAGACTTCTTAAAACTTCCAACGACGGGTCTATTGTGATCCTGGTGACTGTGAATCCCCCACACTTGGTGATTTTACTTGTTCATGCTCCTTCCATTTGGATTCAAACTTGAGAGTATGGGCATCGGTAAATGAACCTTCCATTACCTAACCACTTCATCTTTCAATGCCTTGATCGAGATTTTGATTGTATTATATCTTATTTAAGTTCAAAACCCCGCATTGGGAGATGCTCCCAAAACTAAGACTTAAGGAGATAGAGAAATCATTCGGGTGCTGGAACTAATCCATCACTTTTCAAAAGGAACTACTAAGAACCTAGGGGACAACCCTTGGAGCTACTGAGACAACCCAAGCCAAAAGGGGCCAAGAAAGCGAAAAGAGATAGGGGTCCCATTGGAAATGGGCGAGTTGTGAATACGGTCACAACAAGTACCTGGTGTTCTTTACCGACAACCTTGAATCCAAGAGGTTGCATCATGTAGACCTCTTCTTGTAACTCACCATTCAGGAAGGCACTTTTGACATCCATTTGATGGACCTTCCAACCACTGTGAGCTGCCATGGCTAGGACTAATCTGATGGTGCTCATCTTAGCTGTCAGAGCAAAGGTCTCCTCATAATCAATTCCTTCACGCTGAGAGAAGCCTTTAGCAACTAGATGAGCCTTGTACTTATCCAAAGTACCATCAGCCTTGTACTTGACCTTATAGACCCATTTGCACCCAATGGGTTTCTTTTCGGGAGGAAGATCTGATAGAATCCAAGTGTTATTCTTAAGTAGGCTGTGATGCTCAGTTTCCATAGCTTGGTCCCACTCAGGTATCCCTTTTGCTTCTGTGTATGTTTGAGGCTCATAGACACTGCGAATGTTGGCCATGAGAGCAAAATTGACAGAATTGGAAGGTTTTCTTTTCTTTCGAGCTATTCTACCCTCGATGAGCTCATCATCATGAAGATCGCCAATGGTCTTAGCCCACCATTTAGGCCAGAGAGTAGAAGTGCCAACATCAAAAGCAGGAGGTGCAATAGGATTAGGTTCATCAAATAGAAGATCAGATGAATCCTGAGGAAAATCTAGTAGTGCTTCTGCATGCCTAGGTGATCTCGTAGGTGAAGGAATTGGTGGAGGTGGAGGAACTGGGGCAGCTGAAGCCCTCCCATTAGGTGGATCTAATGGAAGAGGGACACCCAAGTCAGAAGCCTTGAGAGACTCATCCTTTGAATTCACAACGGGAGGAGAGAGTTGAAATGGCCCTCGTTCCTCATCAAAGACCATGTCTCGACTGAAGATGACAACATCAGTCTCAATGCCAATAAGACGATAGGCCTTATGATTATCACTGTAGCCGGTAAGCAGAAGCTTTTGGCCCTTGGCATCCAACTCGGTGTGTGTAGCATTTGGGATCCAAACATAAGCTGTGGAGCCAAAAACTTTGAGATGACTGATTCTGGGCTTACGACCTAACCAAGCCTCTTCCAGAGTCATCCTCTTTACAATCACTGTAGGAGAGCAGTTGAGAAGATAGACGATAGTGTGGACTGCTTCAGCCCAAAACTTCTTTGGAATATGCTTGTGTTCTAGCATAGACCGAGCCATTTTGGTTCGTGCGGTTTCTCCGCTCAATGACACTGTTTTGCTGAGGGGTGTTGTTAATTTACGTTTTATGCCATGTTGTTCACAAAAATGGGAGAAAATAGAAGAAGGAAATCCCCCACCATTGTCAGTTCTAAGAGTAACAATATGTTGACCAGACTCTTTTTCCACTGATGCTTTGAACTTTTGAAAGAAAACAAACACTTCTGATTTCTGATGAAGGAAATACACCTACATTTTTCTAGTAAAGCCATCAACGAAAAGCAATAAATACCTGGAACCATTAACATAAGGAGTAGCCATAGGTCCACAAAGATCAGCATGGACCAGTTGTAATGCCTTAGAGGCTCTCCAAGCGTCGCCATTCGAGAACGAAGTCTGATTCTGCTTCCCAGCTTGACATGCTCTGCAAACTCCGAGGTCCTGGGCCTGAATCTCTAGCAGGCCAATGACAAGATCTTCTCGAACAAGCTATGAAAGAGAATGCACATTTAAGTGCCCATACTGCTGATGCCAGAGTGTACTAACAGATGAGCGCTTGGCTGCCATAGCAAGCTCCAGAGAACCACCAGTCAACAAGTGTGAAAAGGCCATGATCCTCTAGACCGACAACAATAGTAGACTGAGTCTTGCGATCAATGATTCTTCACTAATGTGAACTGAAGGTCACATCCAGATGAGGAGTGTCTTAGAATTTGACTGACAAAAAGAAGATTGAGTTCCATGCCCGAAACATAGTACACATTGAGGAAAAGCAGGTTCCTTCCTCCAAACTGAATTTGAATGTTGCCCTTTTTGACAATGGTGTACTCTTCCCCTCCAAAAATAATTGAATTAGAGAACGGATGAAAATCAGTGAACCAATCCCAACGATGAGTGAAATGGCGGGAGGCACCAGAATCAATGTACTAGGCAGAGGATTTAATTTTACCTACAGGTCTTTTAGCCATGAAGGCATAAATATCGAACTTGCTCTGCACAGTGTGTTATAGAAAATGACCCTTGAGCAGAATATTTGTCAGAGTCACCATCACAAAAACCGAGGTCAAAGAATGTTGACCAAGGCACGAATATCAAGGAAGAAAAACGTGGGTTGTTGGCATGTAGAACAAATGTGAACAATGATGGGCGTTTGTTGAAGAAAAATGACTAGACAGTTGGTCACGCGAATGGCAAATGGAAGCCACGAACATAAACCCTCGACCCACAATAATGCAGAACAAATTTCGCACAAAAAACCCTAGACGGGTTTGATAAAATAGATTTGACGGATTGGTAGATGAAAAAACCAAAAAAACCCAAACAAATTTCTTAAAAATAAATTTGAAGATCCCACAGAAAAATAATTTCGAAAATTTTTAGTGCCCAGATAATTTCAAAATGAAATTATAAATTTTTTCAAAAAAATAAAAAAACTTAGCTCTGATACCATGTTACACAAGCCATATGATAGAATAATGGGATAATCGAATGAATATTAACAAAGAACAGAAACGTTCTTATAGAATGTACAAACGAGATGTTTCTAAAAAGAAACATTCGAAGTATAGAAAAAAACTATTCGACAAGATATTTACAATATCGAGTGACCATTAAAATAGAAACTAAATAGATGAAGAAGATATTATTCTAATAATACAACCCATGATTTTTATAAAAAAGTCGACCAAAAGTCTTCATAGGGATGTGTACGGTAAATATCTACTCTAGTCCTGAGGTTTTGCAAACACTCACTCTAATTCCATGAAATGACAATTGATATATTACAAAGGAGAGGAATACTCCTTAAATAGGTAATTACAAAAGATATTTCTGTAAGGGAAATGATCAAGAGCTAGAGACAAAATAGAATGTTACTAAAAGCTAGATAAATGACTTAAATGACCATTATAAGCTAAATATAACAATATTACTTTAATAACTGATTGAATAAACAACCATGCAGATATATATGTTTTTCTCTTAATCATTCATATAGTTCACTTTTCATTGCTACTTCATCCTTCTATTGAGTGTACAATATGCATTGTCCTTTAGTTCCACAAGCTTACAGAAATCTAATCATTAGACAAATGTCAAATACTCATTGCTGTCATATGACTTTAAGTTCTTGATTCTTTTGTCACATTGGTTTCCTGCCTTGGCTTCAAATTTCTTAAATAAATTACAAGCTTCTATTTTATCCTTCATAAAGGATACATAAGACCATGTAGAAATATCAATTTAACCCCACAAATTTGCTCTTTTGAGAGATTGTGTAGGTATGGGACCTTTCAATCTTGCCTACCATCTTTGGGTTTTGTTCTAGCTGTTATTGCTCCATATCGAGTCATGTAATAATTGGAGGACTTTTTAAGTGACGATGGCTATAGCTTTGACACCATAACATGTTTCATTATTTTTGCGAATCATCAATGGCTACAAAGATCTTGTTCTTCTCCCACCAAGGCAGTAGGAAATGTGTACACAGGCCCACATGTACACATGTACACACATACACAAATAATTCTTTATTGTCTGGAAATGAAACAATGCTGCTTGCTGCTTATAGATAAATAAATTATATGCCTGCAACTTTTATGGTGGTGGAGGTGTGATACTTATGATGTGATCTGATTTAGGAAGATGCAAAACAGACAGATACAGCTCAAGGTAGAAAAGAATATGATATTGCTATTGTAGGAGGAGGAATGGTGGGGGCTGCAGTTGGTTGTGGTCTCGGTATGTGTTCAATTGCTTTTAAGTTTTACCTTATGATTCACATAGCTGTTTCCAACAGATATTTTATATGAGACCTAGGTTATAACTGACACAATATTAAAATGAATGAAAAGAAGAATCATGTAAAACAAAAGAAAAAAGCTGTTCTGTATAAATGTGTGTATGAGAGGGCTCATGTGTGCATGCTTTTAAGTTTGTGTGTGTATGCAGAGTGTGTCTGTTGAGTTTAAATTTTTCAGAACCGCTGCTTTGTCTTTTTGGAATCTTAAGCTTTGCGAGTTGTGCTTTTCTGTATGATGTTATAATTGATGCTTTAATGTAAAATATCAAGACACCTAATGTAGGCTTATAGGTTTAATCAACAGATTACATGTTCAGTTAAATGTTGATGCTCTTTGAAATTAAAACTAGATAACCCTTTCTTATTTTTTTTGCAGCAAGCTTGCCCCTGACAAAAGCATTAAAAATAGCAATTATTGATAGCAATCCGACCTTAGGAGTTAAGAAAATCTTCCCCAAAGATGACATCCCTGATCCAAGGGTCAGTGCAATCACTCCAGCGACAGTTTCCTTTTTCAAAGGTAAGAGGGCTAGTGCATTACTAAATGACAGATTAGTAGCAGACATGTAGAGAGCATTATCCAATACAATATTCTTGTACCTCCTACAACCATGATCTTTCCTTGTCCTTTTGCAGCAACCTTCTTCTTCTCTGAATCATTTGTTTGTTGTTGATAAATAAGAATGACAAGAAGCAACTGAAACTATATAGGAGCAATGCATGACACTCTTTTGACTTTTGATAATCGCTATACAGATATTGGAGCATGGGAGTGTGTGCAAGATTGCAGACATGCACCATTCGATAAAATGCAGGTGCTGATCTCTTACCTTGGTGAATCAGTGTATGTTAACTGCAATTTGGAAGCAGATGCTGCTATTTGAGAATTTCAACATTTGGACTGTATTTTATAGACTGCTTATTCTTCCAAAACATTTCCTTAACGATTTCAAAATTTTAATTGTTATTTTAATGTAAAATTACGTGGTCTGATTCTGGGGAGTGAGAAAAATTTGTGGCATTCCTATTGTGCTCATCTTGCAAGCCAGTCTAGTTAGGGCATTTGACTGTCCCTGTAATTCTTTTATTACACTTGATAATTTTCTTGCTGCCTTTTCATATATGTATTTCATTTTTGTCTAAGAAAACAATTCATAAATACTCCACAAAAAAATAATCATCTTTTTCAGTATTTTTATACTTCTGCTTATCAGTTATTATTACTAAAAGTACTTTGGGGAAGATTAGCCAAAGTTGCCTTTATACTGTGCTCTGAGAAATATACAGTGTTCCACGGGGATGCGTCCACCTCCCAAAATCTCGGAGTTTCCGAGACGGGGATGTTTTGGGGATACTCCTCGAAAACGTCTCTCTGCTGTCCCCCCACCTTTGCCACGTTTCCCCGCCATCTCCGAGACGTTTCCTTTGATGTTTTGCCAATAGGAGACATTTCCTTCAGAGGGGACTTCGTTGGGGGATGTCTGGAAGTCTTCGAGACGCCCACTGAGAAGTCCCTTGACGTCGAAGAAACATCTAGATGTTTCCCCGGACGTTTCTTCTCAAAAGATCAAAAAAAAAATTAAAAAACTAAAGAATCAACTTAAATTTTATTATTTTAGTATGTTGTTTTATCCCTAAGTGTTTTACTTTTAAATTTTAAAGATTATAAATATCAAAATATCAATAACTAAAGCCTAAAATTAAAAAAGTCCAAAGACTTAGTAACATTTTGATTCCTAAATTTCTAAAGGCCCAGCCCCAAAATGATGACAGGCCAGATGGATGTATTTTCACGGAAAATTACTCAGCGATTTCATCTCCATTGGCAGCCTGATTCGAGTTCAACCTAGTAACTGTCGTTTCAAGGATAAGGCGTTGGATTTTCTGATTTTCAAAGGTTTTCCAGTTAATTGTTATTTCAACTTTTCCTATAGACTTTCAGTTTCGAACTTCAGACTTCAGAGTTCACTTTCAAAGGTAACTTTATTGAGGGTTTCCTAAGTTTTCTAAGATAAATGTGTCGGTGTAACCATTTGAGCACAACTATTCCTGTGATTGAGTGGCTGCCTTTTGTGTGTCTGCAATCATGATCTTTTGTTGCCTGCAAATTGTGTTTGAGCAATCAAGTATTAAGTATTTATGTCATCAATTATTGTTTAGAGGGTGAGATTAACTTAGTGATTAGTTATCACATGATGGTACTGATTCTCTTCTATGAAAACATTCCTATAAGTAACAAACAAAGTTGCCATTACCTGGAAACTTATACCATGTTGATAGTTTCATAAATTTGGATCAATTAAGTGCTCTTCAAAATTACCTGAGTTGCATTATTCTTTGTTTGCATGGACTGTAGTTTTGGAATGCAGGCCCTCATGCTTCTGAAACTTGCAGTCAATGTAGTTGCAGTAGGCACAAATCTGAAATAAATAATAAATAAACAAGCCAATTTAGGTTATAGGTAGTTCTATTCAATGTATCCACTGTTTGTTCAGAAATATCGTGTAAACTTGTGGACCTCAGTTGCTGTAACTGGAAATTGGTTCCAGATCTTTTAAAATTTTAGAGTCCACAGGGACATGCTCCCATTTACGATTTGCTTGTATTAAGACTATGGCTGGTGGTCTGAACCTAATAATTTTGTATTTGAAACATGAAGATTTTATAATTTAATTAGACTATGTTCACTATGTTTACTACTTTTTCAAGTACTAATAGTAACACTATATGTATTATCATTATAAAAGCACTGCTCCCCGCCCCCCTCCTGCTGTCCCCATGCTGTCCCCTCGACGTTCCCAAACTTAGGCCCCAAGTACCCCCATCCCCGAAACTGTAACAAGCTAATTGCTGTAACAGGAAGAACTATGAACCGGAAAATACTAATAGTTATGAAAACAACATAACTTCAAACTGAATTTCAAATGCAACTAACAATAACTATTAATTATTTTTTCTTTCATTTAAAACAGCTTTAAGGCAAATTGCATCTTAATGAAATAGTAAATTGCTAAACAAAGAAAGTTATCTTTACATTCATCATCTCTATCCAAATAACTTGACAAGAGAACAAGTACGTTCACAAGTTTACTGTGAGTGAACAAGCCATGGATACCAATCTGAATTTCCTTGAGATATAAAGTAACATTGAGGGAAAGTATCACCAGGGCGTTTTTACCACCCGATCTACTGATCCCCTTTGCACAATCTGAATTTCCTTGAGATATAAAGTAACATTGAGGGAAAGTATCACCAGGGCGTTTTTACCACCCTATCTACTGATCCCCTTTGCACAACTTCCTACTTGAAGTGGCCCGGCCCTTCGCAGGGGTGTGAACATGGTGATGAGATAAGCCGTCTAAATCTGTTGGATGTTCCTACACAAACTAGGAGGTCAAACACTATAAGTATAGTTACTTCTAACTAGTATGACCTCTAACTTGTTATTGTTTCTAGAGCAATCAAACTGACTAACACTAACATACTTAGTATACCTTGGCCAAGGTTTCTATTTGCAAGCATGTTAAGACATGCAGTCCAATTCATCACCCTATCCGACTTGGGTTACTCATCTCATATGAAATTCAGTTATCTAGCTCATAATCAGACAAGACTCGTGACTTACTAGTCTTAATCTTTTTGGTCTTGATGTACATAATCAGCTGTGAATTTTTGTTTATTTTCACATTTATATTGACATACTTGTCATCAGTAATCAGCATTATTAACCAAACGTTCTTGGTTGGTTAACTAATCCAGTTTGCTGTTAACAACTTCTTTAATAAGTTAGCTTGAATTTAGGCATGCTAGCCATGAGATACTTTCTTGGTTAATGTCAGCACTGGTGAGTATAAGGCTATGCAATCATTTCTTTCTCTCATGCTCATATGAATGTGCTGTAACTGCACCTCTTCATACATGCATGCATAAGCTATCTTGCACTTTTGCAAATTATTTTCATTTTAATTCTGTCACTTAACCCTATACTCACCCGAATTGAGTCTCTGAAGTTGATTTACCAGAATTTGAGACAAACAATTAAAAGCTCGCCTTACAAATGCTTCCAGCTTCCTTGGTAACAACCAATAATGTTTTCGGATTAATAAAATGAAAATTGTACTAGTGACAGTCAATAAATTGACTAGTTCAAACTCCATGAAAGTGGAAATTGGATTTGCACAGGGTTAAACACAGCCTGGACTCAAATCGACTCCAATTCTTAGTCTAAGAAGGGAATAATTTAAGAAGTTTTATTATAATTTTTTTTCACTCCGAGTTTTCTCAAACCCACTAGTGGCTGGAGTTGTCATAAGAAAATCAAAATCCTTGTACAAACAGACCAAATACTTGACTGGTAATGTTTAACAGTATACAGTTCCGTTCTACTTTGCCCAGAAAAGAAATGGTAAAAGGTAGTGCCTCTTCTTCTATAGACACTCATTCAGCAAGACTATGCGTTAAACCTTGGAAATGAACATAATATTTCATCTTTAAATTCTATAAAAGTTCTTTGCAAAGAATACTGTTTACCAATGCATTGTTCTCAATTTGGAAATGAACATAACATTACATCTTCAGAGTTCTATAAAAAAGGAACTTATAGAAATTTTGTCTATCAACATATTGTTCCCAAATTGAATTTGCTGGAATAATAACAAATTGACATAATTAAAAAGAACACTTGCCTTTGTCTTTTGTGGAGTATGTGGTTCAAAATTGCCTTATACGCTGCTGTTCACAGCTTCCAATTTCCCAATATCTTCCAGCCTCCAAAGATAACTATCTCCGTCTTCCTTATATGTTCCCAAAACCTTCTGTGCGTGAATGAACAATAAATATCTTTTCGTATCCAACCGTTTTTGAAATGTTTCCCCAAATTCATTTCCTTAATCTTGTTTTCATTTCAATGCATTTGGTTATGTTTTCATTCCACTAAGAGGTGTTTTTTCCTTCACTATGCTCACCATTCAATACTTAATGCTAGTTTGATGGCAACTCACATGAGTTGTTTCGATTGGTTACATGCCACCTAACCCAAGACACGGCTTTAAGAAGATCTCACTCAATTTCGATTTTATTACTCAAAACAAATTCACATGAGCATTAAATGAAATTCTGATTTCATTTAAAAAAATTATGGAATTTAATCTAGTTGATACTACAAGGATTATAATATCCTATATATAAAGGTAAGAATATATGTTCAAAATCATTAAACAATATTACCAATAAATTAATTCCTTAAATCCTACTAAGGATCTAGGTCAAGCAATGGTCTAGGTCCAAGACGTACGATCCTGACAAACGAATACGATCAACTCCACTAGGTGATAACGTAAGACCAACTAGGAACCTAGTTCAAAACCTTCACTTCCTAGGCTTAGAATCAACCTCGACCTAGCCAGTACTTAGCAGTTCAAAGACTCAGATAGCTCAAAGCTCATGACCATGCTTGCATCCCATACCTGGTGATACTTTCCCCCTTTCCTCGGAGGACGATCATCTCCTACAACCACTTAGTCAAGAAATATAGTTAGTCCGTAATCATCATGTCGATCAAATACATGTGCAATAAATCAAATTACAACTCAAGATTAAGAATATAGCATAGTATCATTTCATTTATACAATATGAACCATTGTTCTGAAGAGATACACAAAATATAAGAATCTATTGTTACAAACCAAAACATTACCAAGCATAATAAAGTTATAGTAACGAAGAGGGATGCGGCATATCCTTCCCCTTGTGAAGCACTGTCCTCAATGATTTGAGTTTCATAACATTTACATCAATAAAAGTAGTATTTAACAATTGTTTATAAACAGTTCAACTGTTGGAAGCATTAAACAAATAGGGAAGCTTTTGGTGAATTTCATCGAAATCCTCCCAAGTTGCACTATCCTCAATGTATTGGTCCCATTGGACCTTGCATTGATTAACTTCCCTGTTTCGTAAGCGAAGCTTACGTACCTCAAGCGCTCTGATGGGCTCGATCATGACCACCCCCGGGTCTTGTACCTGTAGTCTTGATTGGAGTGATTTGGTACTCCGCTTGCCTATTATCCATTGCCGCGTGGATTCTTTACTGAAATGATGTTTGCAGATTCGATGGTGGATTCCTTTCAATTTGCCCACCTTGGGTTTTCATCGAGCACTAATTAGCATAGTGCTCACCTCCACAGGTGTAGCACCCGCCTAGAGGACCTTTCTTTTTAGTTACCTTGTTTGATGCTTCATTGTCCTTTCTAGTATTAGAGAATCCTTTTCTGTCCTTGTCGATTCCCTTTAAATCCCTTACCACCACTACTGCTTGATTATATCCATCTCCTTTCTACTTAAAGGGTTGTGAGGTTTGTGACTACTTAACCTTCTTTCTGCTTAAGTCTCTAATGGTGTCATCCTTTTTGAGTTTTAATTCCTGGCGAATGTCCACAAGACCACCAATGCGGTTATTAAGACCCATAATGTACTTCCTCATTCAGAATTTCTCATCTGCTAGAAGTTGAGGAACATAATTAAGTAGTCGGGAAAGCTTCTCCGAGTACTCTTCAACGGAGAGTTCTCCTTGCCTAAGGTCTTGAAATTCTAATAAATTCTGCTCATAGAAAAGCTGAGGCAACCATTTTTGCCTAAACAATTCTACTAACTTATCCCAAGTTACCTATGTAGGCTTAAGACTCAACTCGACCCTATTGTTTTCCACCAACTGACAGCTTCTCTTGTCAGTTGATAGGTTCCCAAACCGCTTCTGGGTCTCAGTGTAGTCTCGGATATTAAAGTACTTTTCCATCCCAGTTAGCCATGCTTCCGTAGCATCCCCTGGGACCGTCCCATCATACTGGGGTGGCTTGACTTTCTACATATCTTCAGATATAATTCCAACCCCAGGTTCTCTTGCTAATCTAGGTTTGGGTCTAGGATTGTTCCCCCCTATACTCATTGGTATGCTCTTGCTTGCTATCTCTACCCCTGGTTTGAGATTCGGTTTCCCCTTGTTTTCATCCAAGTTTCCTATTCGCTGTTCTAAATACCTGAGTCGGGTTTGAGTCTCCTGCATCATTTGTAAAAGTCTATCCAATTTCCCAGTTGCTGTGTGTGGGGTTTCAGACTTGTTATTGTTGTTCCTTATGTTTTCCATACTAAGGTTTTGTTCAATTTACCTGTACTAAAAGTTTTTATTTAATTATTTAATCTAAATCAAGCATATGTTATAAATCAAAAACCAACTAATGCATTGAAATATAACTTGAAACTTAAGGTACACAACAAAATTTGATATATTTATATTCACAACCAAAATTGTAATTACATTTACATTTATGTTCACAGCCATAATTGTTAACTCATTTACATGTCT
Source organism: Thuja plicata (assembly GCA_018584345.1). Lineage (NCBI taxonomy): Eukaryota > Viridiplantae > Streptophyta > Pinopsida > Cupressales > Cupressaceae > Thuja > Thuja plicata. Next base: position 1,410,453 of record MU224936.1, on the reverse strand, counting down.
ATATACATTCAGGAACTCTATCTAAGAGCTGCTTTCACTACCCATAATGGGTTCTTCCCAACCCTCTAATTTCGAGTATGAAATTAACCTGTAACCTGGGCTAGGTATGCGGTGATCTATTAGCTTTACAGGCTTAACAAGACCTACATATTGGGTTTGAGAAGAGGATTTGCCTTTTGGTTTTTGTTTCAACTCGGATAATATTGATGCCCTAACCATTGCTCTTCTTGCAAGTGTCCACTTCCGCCTTTTCCTTCTAAACCTCTTTATGGCTTCTACAAAAGTTTTCGTGTTTGAAAGTGGAGAGCATTTAGAGTAATCATGCTCTCGGTTCATTACCCTCCCAAGTTTGACGTATGTTGGGTTTAGAGTTTCTCTTTCATTTGGTTGTGTAAATCCACATCTTGGCAAAAACCAAAATACTTCATTTTAGTTTTCTCATTAGGTTTCCTTGGTGGTGAGCCCTAGGCTTAGTGCAGAATCCTGTGCTTTGATACCATATGTAACAAGCTAACTGGTGTAACAGGAAGAACTATGAACCAGAAAATAGTTATGAAAACAACATAACTTCAAACTTAATTTCAAATGCAACTAATATTAACTATTAACTTTTTCTTTCATTTAAAACAACTATAAGTCAAATTGTATCTTAATGAACTAGTAGGTCATACACTATAGCTACTCTAACTAGTATGACCTCTGATTAGGTAATGCATTTGGAGCAATCAAACTGACTAACACTAACATACTTAGTGTACCTTGGACAAGGTTTCTATTTGCAAGCAAGTGAAGACATGCAGTCCAGTTCATCACCCTATCTGACTTGGGTTACACATCTCGTATGAAATTCAGTTATCTAGCTCATAATCACACAAGACTCATGACTTACTAGTCTTAATCTTTTTGGTCTTGATGTACATAATCAGCCGTGAATTTTTTGTTTATTTTCACATTTATATTGACATACTTGTCATCAGTAATCAACATTATTAACCAAACGTTCTTGGTTGGTTAACTAATCCAGTTTTCTGTAATGAGCCTGCCTGGCTCTTCTTTGCAAACTCAACAATTTTACTTCACAAGATAAAATAAACTATACTTCTTTTGAAAACAAATATTAAACCTTTTTTTTAAAACATTTTCCAGAATTTGAAAGCAAATAACAAATTTGCCAGGAAAGGCTAAACTCCTCTGTATGCGAATACTGAATATTAATATCAAATTGTATGGCGATTGTAATCCTTTATCAGCCATGAAACATTACCAAATCACTTACAAGAACTACCTTATGTCAATTCTGTTGGAGTGCTGGCCGCATGGTTTAAATGGTAGCTGCAGCAATCCTCAAACAGCTCTGCACGCCTTGACTGGTCCACGCGTTTGAAGACCATGAACGCTGGAATCTGCTAGGTTGCTGACGCTAGAGGAGATGACACCAAACAGTGATTTAATTCCCCTCCTTCAACCCGCGATATAGGTAAGTTGTTTTCTAACGCAGCCTCTATGATTTGCGAAACCACCAACATGATACAATTCCCTCACAGCAAATGCAAATCAAATACACAATTGATATCCAGAATTAATTGCATTCTTAGTGTGCCAATTAATTATCAACAATCTCTTCAGATAATAATCTCCAAAATAAATCCAACTCTCTCCTTAGCCACAGAAATACAGTAGAGAGATCTTGCAATTGTTTACCTCAGCACAATTGCAGCAGTGAAGAACTCAAAAACCCTAGCCCAAGGCTCAAGAAGAAAAATTATGAAATATTCAATAGATAATGAATGAATGCCTTGCCTATTGCTTTTATAATTAAAAAGTGTCTTCTCTCACACACTTTTTACTTGAAGCACTTTTATACTTAGGCACATATTGAGTAATATAATTTATTAACTCATTTGGCTCCAAAAATGACCTTTTCATCAATATCATGAAATTATGACACGCAAGGTCCTTGTTTCTTGTGCCCAAGATTTAAAACTTTTCATCCCGGTTCCGACGAGCTATAACACTAAGGTGCCCAACATATAATACCAACAATAATGGCAACCTTAGCAAATTTAATAAAATAATAATAATAATTCACCCGTCTTGCGAAAACAACTGAAGAAGCATCATAATTGAAATTTGTCTGCACTGTAGTGATCCTGATGATAAAAGATGATGAACGAACTTGACGGGGTGACTTACTAAAAATAGACGCTCTCCAAGATTCTTGGAGCCCAAACCGGAAGCTAGAAATGAAAACTGAGAGCATCATTCAACTTCTCTAACTCTTCTGAGCTCATTGGAACTATCCATTGACTTACTATAAATAGTAAGTTCACACCAATGACCCTCTAAACCATAGTTACAAGCCTCGGACTCGCCTCGGACTCGGCAAGGTCGGATTGGCCTCGGACTCGGCCTCGGCGGCCGGACTCGACAAGGACTCGGCAAATCGAAAAACCCAAGAAATTCAAAGATTTTTAAGGATTTAAAGCATTTTTCATGCATCATTTAGTCAATTAACATCAAATACACATTAATTGAGATAAATAGAAGCTACTTTG
>MU224936.1:1363390-1393213 GCA_018584345.1 Thuja plicata | reverse complement strand
GGGGAGCAGTTAAGGCAGCTTGTGAAGCAGTATGGCTTCGGCGGATGCTTGCAGATATGCATGTTCCTCAGTCAGGACCGACTCCCCTATTCTGTGATAATCAGGGAGTGCTTAAACTGGCAAAGAACCCGGTCTTCCATGAAAGAACCAAGCATGTCGAAACTCATTGTCATTACATTCGTCAGCTGGTTGAAGATAAATCTATTCAGTTACTGTATGTGCCTACATTAGAGCAGTCCGTAGATATCTTCACCAAGTCTCTTGGTTATGATAAATTTGTAAAATTCAGGGAAGCTATTGTATTGTTGATAGATTGAGCATTATGGGAGGGTATTAGAATGTTTCCCTGTTTGGAAGATTCTGTTTCTAATGCTCTGGCTTAGTTACGATTCACTGGCAGACTATTTGTGGATAGTTGCTAAATATTGTATCTTAGATTTGTATATATGAGCTTCGCTCATTGTAAGTTTAATTCATTCAATACATATAATTTGTTCATACTGATTTTATGCCTGAGTTTTTGGTGATATAGAGTTGTTTCTGAAGGTCAATATGGTTTGAATGCATGTTGGTGTTGTTTTAAATCCATGCCAATGCATTTCTTCTAGGCGTTGGTACATTTAATCATTTTGCGTATATGACTTTAGCATGAATTGACTATGATTTGGAGTCGGAGATTAATTTTTTTGCCGTGTGATTTACAAAAAGGACTTGCAAGTATTGTTGAATAACATGAGCAGAACCATATTCTTTTGTTGGTGAGACGAGCATGATTTGGTTGTTTTTTTTCAATACAGTTGATGTTGATTATTTGTGCTGTGTGAAATATTGGTTTTGAATGGGTAGGGTCATTAGTAAGTCAAGCTAAGATATTGATTGCATAGAACTTTGGTATTGATTCAAACAATATCTAGCTATAAATTTAATTAAGAAAAGTGGATTACTGTTTGAGGACTAAAGGTTGTGAATTGAGGAGATAGAGTTGTGCCTGAATAAGTTTATTTTTTGTTAGTGTTGTACATGGTGAAGGAGTTTTGTTTTGAAGGAGATGTGTATATGAAGGATAGATTGGTGTGGAATTAGAAAGGATATCATCAGGCATGGCTATTCATTTTGGCGTGATCACTTCCCAAGAACAATGATTGAAGTTTTTGTACAACATATACACACTGTTGGTTACAAGATTTCAAGAATTGTTTTTGTATTTCTGTGCATTTTTGAGTTGGTGCTCAAAACGAGGTTGGTGCCTGAGTTGATTAGAGTTAGTGCTTCGAAGAGGGTTGGTGCTCTCTGAGTTGGTGCTCACTTTTGTAATCTAGATTGGTGCCCTTTTTTGTTATTGAAAGCTATTTGTATGCTATGTCTTTTTACCCGAAAGAGTTTTCCACGAGAAATCTGGTGTTTCCATCTTGATTGTTACTCTCCTTAAGTTTTTTATGGTTTTATGCATTTAAAAGTTTAGAAATTTGAAGTTTTGATTCATACCCTCTATCATTATTTCTTGCGTGCTATTCAATTGGTATCAGATCAGGTTCCTTCGGAAATAGAGCTTAAATGCTTGGAGGTTGATCTAGATTGTACACATGGGTTCTCATGAAGGTCTTGAATGATTATATCACCTTTATTTGATGGCTTCAACTATGCATTTTGGAGAATTTGATTGCTTACTTATATAATGTCTCTTGGTTTTGATGTCTGGAGAAGTGTGGAAATTGGTTATACTATGCCTACAACTCCCTGTATGAATGCTAATGGGAAGAAAGCTTTTGAAAGTAATGCAAAAAATATGAATGCAATCTTATGTAAGTTATCTGAGACATAGTTTGTGAAAGTTATGCATTGTGATTCAGCTCATGAGATTTGAGACAAACTTCAGAAAACATATGAAGGAGATGACAAGGTTAAGAAGGGAAAGCTTTAGATTTGTAGGAGACATTTTGAAAGTCTCAGGATGTAGGAAGAAGAAAATGTTGCTGCTTAGTTTCTACGAGTATATGAAGTTGTTAACACTATCAAGGGTTTAAGAGAAAAGATTGAGGATTCCACTATAGTTCAGAAAATAAAAAATTTAAGGCCTCTTCCTATGCACTTTGATGCCAAAGTTTCAGTAGTTGAAGAGATGAAGCACTTGATAAATTGACTGCTGATGAGCTTCATGGTATCCTAACAGCTTGTGAGATGAGAACAAACTCTGTTTTTTCAGTCAAAATGGAGGCAGCCTATAAAGCTTTGAAGAAAGGAAAACAAAAAGAGAGTGTACATCTAGTGAAAGTTCTGATGGAAAAGAGTCTGATTCTGAAGAGGCACATTTCTTCAGAAAGTTGAAGAAAGGTATAGGTAAATATGAAGGCAAGCTGCCTTTCAAGTGCTTTGACTGTGGTAAGTTAAAACTTAAGACATTTTGCAGCTAAGTGTCCTTATGCAAAAAGTGAGGTCAACAACTATGAAAAGAAGCCCAAGTCCAACAAGAAGTATAAGGGAAATGAGAAAGTTTATCCAAAAAGAGTCTATATATAAAGGAAGAAAATAGTTTATCCGATATTAGTGATGAAGAGTCTTTAAGTGAAGAAATATTGTTCATGGTCATAGAAGTACTTGATGGAGATCAAGAACTTGAAGATCATACTGATGAAGAAGGAGAAGTGGATTTGGAAGAAGAGCTAATAAATGCTCTAGATAAAATCAAGAGACTTAGAAAGAAAAAATAGAATTTGAAGTTGTTGCTACAAGAAGGGAATGAGGTGAATACCAAGATATCTCTAGCTCTTGGTGAAGCTGAAAAACTAATAGTTGACTTGAAGGTTCAGGTTGTAGAAGTAAAGAAACTTGAAGAAGTTAGAAAGCAGCTTAAGCTCAATGAAGAAAACTGTGAAAGACTTGAAGCTGAGATTGTTTCACTTAGAAAGTTAGATAAATCTTCCACACAGGTGAATGATGAGAAGATAAATCAGAAAAGTTTTATATTCTTGGACAAGGTCATTAGTATTACCTCACAAAAATAAAGATGGAATTGGTCTTGAAGACGGTCAAAGTTCTGTCTACAAAAGAACAACAACAGAAGACCAGCATTGATAGCTCAAAGGATTGAACATAAAAAATCAGAAGTACTGCTTTCAAGAAGCCTCCTATCTCAAAACAAACTTATATGAACATGTTTAATATTTCTTTTTTTCACGGTTATTGTTTCTCTTGCAATTATTTTGGACACAAGGAATCAACTATAGAATGTTTGCAAGAAATGATTTCAGACTTAGGAGTAGGAATTCTTTTGCTCCTCCAAGGAACTACAATGTTGTATGCTATAAATGTAATAATTTTGGTCACACTGCAAAAGTTTGTAGAAGTGGTATGGCAGATTTCTCCAAGAAGAACAAGAAGTTTGAGAAAGAGGGAAAAGCTAAGGAGCTTGCTAAGGGTTGGAGGAAGAAAGAGAAAGAAGTGCTAGTGGAATCTCTGATTGTGCAAATAGCCTCTCTTGCACAAAATGGAAAAGACACATGGTATATAGATAGTGGCAGTTCTAGGCATATGACTGGAGACAAGAGCTAGTTTAGCACTCTCAAATGCACTAATGAAGGTAAGATTTGCTGGTAATACATCCACAAAAATCAAAGGTACAGGTACACTTGTTTTGAATGATGGTGATACAAAAGTTGAAATTGTCTTATATGTAGAAGGTTTGAAACACAATCTATTAAGTGTGTGTCAATTGTGTGATCAAGGACACAGCTTGGTTTTTAATTCAGATTATTGTGAGATTAGAAAAGATGGCAAACATATTGTTGATGTAGGCAGGGTTTTTAGCAATCTGTACATTCTTGATGATATCAAAAGGGAGAAATTGGGAGTGATTTCAATCCATCATTGATTTGCTGTTTGGATTCAGGGGGAGTTGTCATTGTCATATTCTTTCAGCCCCAATTTCAGTTTAGTAGTTTGGTTTCAGTCATTGATGTCAAAGGAGGAGAAATAAGTCAGGGGGAGTAGCTTATTTCAGAGCAAGTTAGTTTGTTTGAGTTTATTTCAAAGTTGTTCTTTGTTTCAATTTGGCTTTAGATGGAGTTGCCATCAATGACAAAGGGGAAGATTGTTGAGTATGTTGTGATTGATGTCAAAGGTTGATCAAGGTCATATAAATTCATGAGAATTACTCTAAATAATAAATAATTGGATTGAGCTGCCTATTTGTTTGCTTGAGCTATTTAATTACTTGGTTGAGCTGGTTGGTTATTTGGTTGAGCTACTTGCTTGCGCTTCTTGATTGTGTGCTTGAGCTGTCTGGCTGTCTGGTTGAGCTACTTGAGCTGGTTGGATGTTTGCTTAAGCTGCCTACCTGTCTACTTCACCTGCCTGCTTGTCTACATCACCTGCTTGGTGGCCAAGTCAAATTGACATGTCATCAATTGGAATCAAATTGATCTTTGTTGAGCATGAAGAGGGAGGCTACAGTTTTATAGTGTGTGGCATTATATCATGGGTGAAAATCAAATGTTTGGCATTTGTTTTAGAATCAAATTCATTTATTACTTTATAGTTGGATGGCGACTTTGAATATGGCTAGGTGTTTTACATACTTCTTGGATGTTTTTAAATACGTATCAAGTATAATGGATATGATTTTATTGAAGTTGTTTTTCTGTAGATTAATGATTGTGATGCCACGGGTCAGAGATGTGCTTTGAAAAATAGAATCAAGAATTTTTATGGATAGAAGCTGTGTTTCTTTTTAAAAAAGAGGTGGTTGCTGAATCATGTGGTGTGTGTAGTTTTTATTATGGAGTTGTCCTTTAAAAAAAAGAGAATCGAACAAAGGAGTGGAAGAAATTAATGTCGTGTGTTTTCAAACTATGGTGTGAAGTCGTTTTGGGAAGAACGTATGTGTACGTTGATGATTTGATTGGGCATTTCTTTCTCTCAATAGGGAATATTTTGAATTTTATCGCAAAAGGAGTTTGGAAGGTGGGTGTAGTAATTTTTGGCTGTGTTTCTTTGGAGTAGAAGTTTTCTTTTGGCATGTTTATAATCTTATGTGTTGAGAGTTTTTGATAGTCGTTTGGTTTTTAGAACAAGACGGTTACCTGAGTTTTTGGTGATATAGAGTTGTTTTTGAAGTTCGATATGGTGTGAAGGCATGTTAGTGCTATTTTAAAAACATGTCAATGCATTTCTTCTAGGCATTGGTACATTGAGTTATGTTGCCTATATGACTTTAGTTGGAATTGACTACGGTTTGGAGTCAGAGATTAAACTTTTTGCTGTGTGATTTTAAAAAAAAGCGTGCAAGTATGGTTGAATAACATGAGCAAAACCATATTCTTTTGTTGGTGAGACGAGGATGATTTTTTATTTTTTTAATACAGTTGATGTTGGTTCCTGGTGCTGTGTGAAATATTGGTTGTGACTGGGCTACGTCATTAGTAAGTCAAGATGAGATATTGATTGCAAAGCACTTTGGTATTGGTTCAAATGATACCTAACTACAAATTTAACTAAGAAAAGGGGATTAATGTTTGACGACTGAAGGTTATGAATTGAGGAGATAGAGTTGTGCTTGAATAAGTTTGTTTTTTGTTAGAGCTGTGCATGGTGAAAGAGTCTGGTTTTGAAGGAGCTGTGTTAATGAGGGATAGATTGGTGTGGAATCAGATTGGATATCATTAGGCATGGCTGCTCATTTTGGCATGATCACTTCCTAAGAATAGTGACTGAAGTTTTTGTACAACATATATATTGTGCTTGTTACAAGAGTTTAAGAATTGTTTCTGTATTTGTGTGTATTTTTGATTTGGCCCTCAAACTGAGGTTGGTGCCTCAGTTGATTAGAGTTGGTGTTTCAAAGAGGGTTGGTGCTCTCTGTGAGTTGGTGCTCACTTTTGTAATTTGGGTTGGTGCCCGTTTTTGTTGATAAAAGCTATTGTATGCCATGGTTTTTTACCCGAACGGGTTTTCTATGAGAAATCTGGTGTTTGCATCCTTATGGTTGCTCTCTTTAAGTTTTTTATGGTTTTATGCATTGAAGTTTAAAAATCTGAAGTACTGATTCACCCAGCCTCCCTGTATTTTTTGTGTGCTCTTCAAAAGTAACATGATACTATATATAGAAGTATCACAAGCGACTAGGATATGGGATCATATATGGGTATGGTATTTATGCTGTATGGGGGTATATCATATTTATATCTGTATCCAATATTTGGATAAATGTATCTGGGCAGGGGATAGATATATATGTGTATGTGTCTGTAGATAGATAGATATTTCAGTGTTTGAATCTCTGGATAACTCCAAATTGGATATGGCTCAAAGTAACATGATACTATATATAGAAGTATCATAAGCGACCAGGATATGGGGTCATATGTGGGTATGGTATTTATGCTGTATGGGGGTATATCATATTTATATCTGTATCCAATATTTGGATAAATGTGTCTTGGCAGGTGAGGGGAAGAGGCTTGCAACCATGTTTTGGACTTGTCAATGGCTTCTTGTGGTTTGGCATTGTATCTTTTATATTGTGCCTAACAAAAGCTTTTCAGGGATATTCCCTTTCCTTGCTTCTAGGATTCGTTTCATCGGTAATATTATGCCCTGGATTCTCAAATCCTTCAAGCCCAATCTTCCCATGTTTCTGGGTGTTATGCTTTTGTTTGATATCATGTCTCTTTTTATTCCCTTCCTTCTGACCAAAGCAAGTCTGTTACAATCAAGTGCATTTCATTAAAGTAAAGGTTAACACCAATCCAATCTGAGGATAAATACATATATTGGAGGAGAAGAGATTTTGACTAATGTGGAGTCTCTCTACCAAGGATAACAAATGACCCTCCCATTTCCCAATTTTCCCAATAATTTTTTGGACAGCCCATCTTCATGTGTCCTTGAAAGATGCCACAAGAGTGAAAGGGATCTCCAAATATATCACAGTTCTTTGGGCCAATGCCAATCACAACCTTAATCTCTGAGCTAATCTGGATGATTCTCTAGCCACTACATGATATGAGATTTATTAACTGCAATCTTAGATCCTGAAGAACATCAATGTATGCCAAGATTGCTGTGCATACTTTCCATACAGAAAATTTTCTGTGGTCTCCTTACTTCTTGTTTACCTCTGTTTTACTATTTATATGACAACTTTTCAGCAGTCTCATTCCAGTTTTTTTTCTGGGGGTGTATTCCCAGAGGACATTCCCTTTACATAAAATGTTATCATCCTTTACTAGTTTTTTGTTTCTAACGTTCATAAATGGTACAATTCAATGATGAAATTTTTATGTTTTAGACTGGGAGTTCCCCATTTCTATGATTGCAAACACACATTTGAATGTTTAATTTTCTCAGGACTTGTTGATCCTTAAACTTTTTATGTTTCTCTGAACTTGAAAGATTTCTATTTTCAATTTTAGGATAATTTTTAAGGCATTTCCATTTTTTTCTTAAATGCTTTTTGTAGTTGTTGTAGGTATGGGACTACACTGGTTGGGGGTACACACGATATAATGCTAGAGATGTAGGAAAGCAAGTTTTGGGGTAAAATGCTCATCATTTGTGAATTTCAATATTTTTTTATTTTTTTGGCTTTGTCAAATGAAACATCAAGATACTCTGATTTCACAATCATATGTAATCTGATTTTGCAATCATACAAATTTGATTTGCAGATATGTGGTGGAGAACAAAGTACTCCATAATGCACTTCTGTCATGTCTACAGGTTTGAATTCTCTTTCACTAAAGCTAATTCATCATACACATATTATTTCATGTTAGGGTTGTCATATCACTATTGTGGTTGTGTGCAAAATCATATGTTGGAGATATATGTATTTTGTTGATTGAAGTAAACAGTTAGAGAAGTCAGACCCAACTCAAAAGTTGTTGACCAATGCTATTCAGGAGCAGTTAAATGAAATGTCAATGCAAAAATGGTTTAGGTCCTTAATAGATCTGCAATATCTCTGTAATTAAGTATGCAATTTTCCATAAATAAATGCTCTAAACAATCTAACTCCACGTTGCTTGTTCTCATGAATATTTTTGCAACTGAGAACATGATGAAGATGTTATATACTAACAGTTTTAACAATATTGTATTACAGTGATCCATCTAGGGGCTGGGTTTGAGGAACAAATCCATCTTGAGAAGGCTTAGGATATAATGATAATTGTGGTTGGATGTGTGCAAGGGCTGTGCATTAATGTATAGATATTAATATGCAAGACTTTGAGAGAATCATAGCACACCAGATTCTATGAACTCAATATAATATTGATAATAGTGTTACAGCTTGGAAGTGAATTATAATGCGTAAAAGAGAAATTCATTGTATAAATTTTGGCATATCTAATGTTGCATACTTGCAGAAGTTTCTTTCTTTAGCTAGGTTATATAGAATGTTATTTCGTATATAATGCCATGTTGCATCAATAAGGGAATTATTAAAAAATTCAAAAGAATTTTTTTAGATAGCAAGATGATTTTAAACTGTTGGAAAACAAATTGAAAGAAATATATCCCCAATTTTGATATTGTTGATTCCGTAAGTGCTGCATCCTCTTATACTAAAACACTTGTTAGCAATAAAATCAAAAGCTAGTAAGACTTAGATTTTAAGTTAGTGTTTCGGTTACATTAAATTTTAATAAGCTATAATTTAATGACAGGAGCTAATAAAGCAGTAGATATACAATACACAAATAAATTTCAATATTCATTGTATCTATGAGCCCACTTAGGAGGCATTTTGTAACCATCTACACTCAGTGCTAATCTAAACTGTGACACTAAACTTGATCAAGTGCCTGGCATAAGCAATGACAAGAGAATGGCTCCAAAGAATTGACGAGACTTCAACCAAAGCTGTCAATCCTTCCAAATACTCTGTAGTGGAAAAAAAGTTAAAAAAAGCATTGACTTCATCCTACTTAGCACAATAACATTCTAGTCATCAATTTTGTTTGCTAGTGCAATGTCCCCTTCCCAACCACTTCAGCATGATGACCATTAGCTTATTCAGTGGGTTCTCGTAGGCTAATGTTTTAGGGTTAGGGCACCCATGATGATAGTTTGATCTAACTTTTGGTGGTGACAGGAGTTTTTATTGAGCTCAGGAAATTGGGATTTATATAATGCCCTTTTCAAGGGTGGTTTTCGACAATTTTCCCATGCTTACTATTTTTAGTAAGTCAGCCCAGGCATTGTCTAAGCCAGTTGTCAGTATTTCTATTTTTTAGATTTTTTGGTGGATGCAATTAATGTTTATTGTCATAATTGATTTGGTCTAGTATATTTAATCTAAATAATGTTTAATTGTTAAAGTTAAATTAAAGATTTAACTTCAGCATTAATTTAATTCAAATAAAGTGCACTTTTCTGATAGGCGCCTAAAGTGAAAATATAAAGTGCAAATATTAAATTAAAATGACTTGAGAAGGGGGACACCGGAAATAATTATAAATCATTTTAATTAATTTTAAAAAGGAGCAAAACCCTAAAGTGAGAATGGGGTTTTGGGAGGCTTTTAAAAGGGCATTTGGAGCTAATTTTTGCTTGATGATTGGATTTGATATTTTGAGAATACATTTGTTAGTTTAACTTGTTCATCTTGTGGCTTTGTGAGGACAAAAAGCCTTGCAAGGAACATCTTCTACATTAGTGAGAGATCCAATCTGGAAGATTCGTTGGTGGTTTCACTTTAGGGATCACAACTGGGCTTCATTGTTGGCTTGCATATTCAGTTTTGATCCCAAACATTCAGAGCAGATTCGTAGGAGGTTGATTCAAGGGAGATTGGAGTATTTTGTTTGCTGTTGTACCTTCTTTTTTGCTGCCAAACTCTTTCTTGTTGGCCATACAGGCTTAGGGGTGGCGTGGAGACTTGGAGGAGACTGGGCAACCACTTTGGAGGGATATATTTGTTGCATTTGAGGCATCTAGCACTGGGAAGATGAATGATATCCATTTTGTGAATGCAAGATCAGTTCTGGAGATGTGGCGTCCATTTTTGGGGTTCATATTGCTGGTTTTTAGTGTTGATTCAAACATTGTAAATATCAGTTTTGTGGGTATTTCAAAATTGGCACTGCGAGGTATTTTGATGATCTGGTTTGTCTTTATTTTGATGATATATTGTAGTTTCAGTTCTAGAAGCAAATATGAAATATTTCTGGTTGTGGGTTTATCTGAATATTGTACTTTGATAAGTTATTTTATTGCTGCAAGTATTATTATTGCGAAAAAACATCTTCAGCATCGCTGTCCACTTCTATTAAACTCTTCAAAACATAAAACAAAACAAAAAAACACAAGGGTGTATGATACAATGGTATCATATCAGTGTATCCTGCCATCCTGAAGGACTTAGATGATACAACAGTGACATGTCAGGGTTAGAGCAGCCACCTTTCTCACATCACTACACCCACAAAAATAGGTCTAATCCTAAACTTGGCAGCAAAAGAACATAGAGCAATAGAAGAAAAGACAACAACAAATATGGGTGATAGGGATCCAAATGGAGAAGGTTTCTTGAACATGTTAGATACTCATATTAGAGGGCAAAAGATTGTAGGTCAGAGAGCACTGTAAACAAATTAAAGTCTTGGACAGTTGGTTGAGTTGATGACTTATCAAATGAGGTTAATAACAATAACAATGCTGTGGCTGCAAAGTGCAAACAATGGAGGCAATAATGTACGCCAGGGTGGTTATCTCAGTAAATAAAAAAAATGCAAATCGGTGGGCAAGGACAGTTAATTCTAGACCCCTTATGCCTGTTTTCCCACCCAAGGATCAATTTAGGTTGAAATTGGACCACAAGTTACAGATTTGCAGAATTAGTTTATGCAGGATTGGATTGATGGAGGTCCAGTATTTTAGGTTGCTATATCACTCAGAGATTATATCGACCTCAGAATGAAGCATAGGTCTTGTGTTGGTGGAAGAACACATAACTATGACCTGCAAAAAAAGGTTGGGAAACTAACGCTCCCTTACTATGATGGATTAGGAAAGACTTCAACAAGAGCTTGGGTATAGAAGATGGACACTTATTTTTAGTTCAGTCCCATGTCCGAGGATGGAGCAATCAAATATGCAGCTATTCACTTAGATGGAATTGCTCATGAGTGGTGGCACCATGGGAAGATCAGTATGCGTCGAGATAATATCACTTCATATGTTGAGTTCACAGAAAGATTCATTAATAGATCTGATAAAGACCCGAGATTGCACTTCAAGGAAGTTGGCTCAACTGAAACAACAAGTTTCAATAGAAGCATATGTTGCTAATTTTTAGAGGCTTTTGTGTTGGTTATTGATTTTTTAGAGAGGAGGCTAATTGTTCTTTTCATCGATGGTCGTTCGGATCCTTTATGAGGTTGGATTAAGGTGCTCAATCCACCTACATTGCACGAAGCCATCAAGAAGGCTAGAGATATGGAGACTTCTACATCTAGAAGTAAATTTCAGTCCAAGGGATTCCAATATAAGAAGGATAAGGATAAGAAACTGTAATGCCCCCTTCTAATGTGATCCCGATATATAAGTATTTAATAAGTTCATAAAATTAATTAATTTAATTATTTAATATTATCCCTCAAAAGTAAATCATAAGGGTAATATTATTTAATTAATTTAATAGAGTATTAAAGTGACTTTAATGGTCAGTTAAGTGAAAATTTAATAAAGTTAGTTTATAATTATTTCTCTAAGTTCAAATTAAATTAAAAGAGGGGGGAAATTAAAAGACAGAAAATAGAATGAAGAGGCAAAGTAGAGGGAAAGCCAAGAGTCTTTGCAGTGGGCTATAAAAGAACAGCGAGAGGTTCATTCAAGATATGCTTGGTTTTAATTATTTCTTTGGAGGGCTTGAGAGCATCTGGTTTTTAGTTCTGAAACCTGAGGATGGAAACTGTTAGGATTTCTCGATGGATTGGGTGAAATCCTAATTCATCTATTGGAGTGGATTCATATCAGGGTTAACCGCTGCACTTCATTTTTCAGTTCAAGAGGTTTTCAAAATTGATGAAGTCTTCTTTGAAGACCAATCTTCTGAGGTATTTGGCTCATGGAATAAATATAGTTTATCTTTTGAGGTTTTATATTTTATTCAAAAGTTAAAGGTATATAGCTATGTGCATAAGTTTATTTGGTTGAACGAGGGAATATAGATTTCTTGTTGAATAAAAAATTCTACTCACGACCATAGCATTATGGAGCTGTGCATCTTCCTTGGGCATTAATTCCATAAAAGGAGCCGATTTATTTATGAATTATCATGGAGTTGTGTTTTGGTGTGGACATAATACTTCAACCTTTTATGAAGCTGATAGAATTTGAAGAAAAATGTTAATGTTTTGGCGTGAGTTTGAATGAGAGCTGCTATCATTGTTACGTGAATATATTTACCTATGGTTGCCGTAGAAAACTTGAGCATTGTTGTTTGCGGGTGCAACATTCTTGGTATCATGGCTTCTTTCTCCCAACTGCTGCCCGATGCACATATACCTTGTTGTGAGAGTTGTGGAGACTGCTTGTTAAGTCATTGCCATGGCACAATATGGTAATAGTATTACAACATCTGGTTGCATCGTTATTATTTTTGGAGGCTTCATTAGAGTTTCCTTGTCTTATGTGCGGTTACCAGTATCAAAATAAGCTTCTATTTTATCATGCCTTCCCCTAGGAGGTCTTCATTGCTTAACTTCCACTCACGGGAGACAGTCGTGATGGTGTTCATTGCAAATGGGAGTGAGTATGTTCAGTTCGGGTTTATTCTGGAAGTTAATTATTAAAAGCTCCGTATACCATGAAGACTTTGTGCATTTCTGTGCATTGAGATTTTCTAAGTGAATGTGGGCTGAGTATATAATGAATTAGTACTAATTTCAATAGAGATTGTGACTATGCGTGGAGTTATGATTGGAAGACTAGTCTACTCATTGTTGGGCAAAATCTGTAGAAGAGTGGAGTCTCAAGCTCTGATGATTACATCAACAGTGGGATATCAAGCCCAGGTGCAATTGTTGTAATTTCTGTTGCAATCTGAAATAAGCACTTTCCATATTTGTATGCACACTACAACTGTAGAATATTTATATTGACTTGTTTACATTTTGAGCAATTTCTATCTGAGGTGATTGAGGGAAGAGTTTGTTTATTCTTCTGTTGTGTATACCCTGAATGTTAACTCAAAACTTCCCTTTCTCTCATTAATCCTGCAAATCTGAAACAAAGATCTCTACGATAAAAATCATCCCACTCTCAAAAGTAGGCCAAGTGTTTGGGAAAATGTGTTAAGAGAAATAGCAAAGTTTGGGAAAGTCAGCAAGGGGACTTCGGTATCAGAGTGTTTGGACTTAGCTGGAAATCCTTCCCTTGGACACCATAATTATTTGCTGGAAAGTCTGAGAGGGGACGTTAAGTTCAAAGAAGGCATATTGTTTGCACCGCTAGAGAAGAAAATCTTTCCTCAAAGGTTCTGCATACAAGGTTTGTGTTGGATGTGAGCTAAGGTGCACATTGTAATTTTCTGCCTGTTGCAAACTGGTTATAATCTGATATGATGTAAATTCTGAATTTTGCTGATTAATAAATTGATGAATTCAAATCTGCTCTTTGAATGCTTGCCATTAACAGAAGTTATTGTATGTATTTCTACCATTTTGAGCACTTTTCAAATATTATCTGCATTGGCAGTTTTGAACTGTGTTAAGAAAGATAAATCTGAAATCATACAATCAGTAAAAAATAAAATGACATGAACAACAAGATATCAAAAAAATCAGAGTGATCTTGGAAGGAGTCATTATAGTGGTAACAGAGCTTGCGAAATTGCCAACATGTGTGTTTTGTTCAGTTTGTGTGATGGCAAACATGGGAAAGAGTCCTTTAAGAGAACAATTTGGGAAGTCATTCAAATTTTTTAATTCAGAGCCTTCATTGGAAGTTGTAAAAGTGAGTGGTTTAACAAAATTGGGCCAGTTAGATTTTGAAGGGTTGGAATGTGCAGCAGAGGGGCCTTTGGTTGCTGTAGTCCAGTCCCAAATGATGAGTCATTTAGATGAAGATGTGAGATTTATAGTCAACACTTGTCTTAGTGACATTATGAGGATCTTAACTCCTGAAGTACCTTACAAAGATGACATATTGAGGGAGACTTTATAGATGGTCATTGTTAGTTTTCATGGGCTAGAGTTCTTCTTATGGTAGGAGGGTGAAGATTTTAGAATTGATGGCTAGTGTTAGAACTTGTGTTCTCATGATTGATTTGGATTGTGATGATCCCATTCTTCAAATGTTTCAAATTTTCATAGCCACAATCAATAAGGATCATGAAGAAAATATATCTTCTTGCATGCAAACCATTATGATCTTAATCATTGATGAATGTGATGTTATTTCCTAGCCACTTATGTCTATATTGTTGGTTGTTATGAGGCATGGATAGGATGTTTCTACAGCTGCATATGAGCTTGTTAGTAGTGTTTTTAAACAATGTGTGAAGCTGATACCTTAGTTAACGAGGAGGCTAATGCGACAAATATTGATGGAGATATTACCATGGAGCATGAAGAACTTCAGGATGTTTCTTTGGTCAAGTGTGCAGCTATTAAGTATGAGGAGGTTTGCAATGAAGATTTGTAAGAACCCCTGCTCAACCTGATTTGGCTTTTTCAATTTTGGATGTTTGGCATTTTATCAAACACTTTGCAGGCAAGGTCTGATTTCTGATTTCCGAGTTCTTGTTTTGTTTTGAATGCCAAATGATGAGAAAACATGTAGAAATGAAAGAGCCAAGTAATGCATAAAACATAAACAACAAATTTCTCAATGAAAGACCACCTTATTAGCCTCAAATCAGGTCTGATATAAGTCTGATAAAGTTACAACAGAAAATTGGTTACTTCAGATTTGAGGTTTATTACAAATCACAATGAATCCTCACATACCTGGAAACAAGGATGGAAGCCCAACAACTTGTAGATGGTACAATTGCCTCAAAGGATGACCACAATGGCTGATAACAACAAATGTCTTTAGAAGTTCTGATGTAAATCACTGTCTTTCAAACCCTAGCTGTACCTTGTTCAACCCTCCCAAAATATGCAAACCCTTGTGCCAAAATCTCATAAAATATTCCAGCTATGATAAAAATGTTGTTTCACCTCCAATGACTCCCAAAACCCAATCCAATCGGCTGCCCGAGCTGGAAATATCATTAGAAATTATTTTCACCATCAAAATTGCCTAAAACATCAAAATGGAGTTCTAAAACTCTAGCTTCAGTAATCATAAATTACTTCAGATCATAAACCCGTGTTAAAACATCTTGAAAATGATGCCAAATGGATGCATGATCAAATCTTCAAATATATTAAATTTCTATCAACACCCAAAACTCTAGCTGCCAAAGAAATGTGAAAACCTACAACAAATACCATCCATATGGATGCCAATATGCTGCCATAAAACCCTCAAGGTCAAATTTCCAATATCTCCTCAGTCTTGCAATACCCACTTGGAAAATTTGGCAACAAAACTCTTCCAAGTTGTCACAAACCCTAGTCAAAATTATATTAAACCCTAGCTGCTGTAAATCTGCAAATAAAATGCCATTTCCATTTCCTTCTCAATGTTAAATACCTGCAATAAGCTGAATAACAAACCTTGAGTCGATTTACCTCTCCAAGTGTTGTTGGGTTTTCGTCTAAATCAATAAATTCTAAGGGTTCTTGTCCTTAGAACCAGCTGAACCATATAGTTATAGCAGAAATGGAAATTCTCTAGCAATAGAAAAATACTCAAAATGATGCTGAATGACTTGAGCTCGTCTCTTTGTAACGGTTCAGTTAAGTCTTCTAAAAGATTATGATTTAACCTCCTTAAAAGCTTCTAGAAGAACGCTTTGTTTAATAAAGTAATTTTTATAATATTAAATAAAGTGACTATATAATATTTAATTTATTCACTTTATTTATTTTTAATTAAATTAATTAATATTAAGTCATCCTTTTGAATTGATATTTATTTCTGGATAACTTAATTAATTAATTTAATTAATATCACTTAGGGGAAAATTGGGGACATTATAGTCCCCCCTTCCTAGAGATTGCTTGACCTCAAGCAATCTGCACTTGCATGTCGGACCTATTGTGACCGTTTCAAACATCGCCCGTTGCCAATGGGGACCCACTCTTTTTGCTGAATAAGCCAAGTCTTTTTTTAAGTCCGTGTTGTCTCCTAACCCTTGAACTACTTCGATGGTTTGTCCTAAGTCTGAAATTGGATAAATCTTGTCCTCCTTTGGTTCTAAAGTGGAAGCTTTGTGTGAAATGGTGAAACTTGGTCAAGTGTAAAAAGAGATTAATCTTCCGGAGGGAATGCCTCTGAAAATTTGAGAATTTTGATGTGCTTGCTGTTTTTGGAAATTTCTATTTTTAGTAAGTCACTGTGTCCTGATTTTCCCTCATTTTGTAGTTAAACAAACTTACTCTGTATAGTAAGTCTAATTTTGGCAGGTCTGATGAGCACTGGCAGAGGAATGAGCAGAATGGTATCCGGTTCTAAATTTGGAAAGTTGAACAGATCGAGCATTTGGTCTTAAGATTTGCCAAGTTTAGAAATGTCCTCGAAATATCCAAAAGTTAAAAGGAGTGAGAAAGCATTGAAAATGGTTAAGTCAGAAGAACATCTCTGAAAAAGCATTCAAAGAGGAAAGGGCTGAGAAAAGGTTGAAATTTCACAAGTATGGAAAATTTTTGGCGCCATCCTAATTAATGCCCAAAAGGGGAAATTTAGTGGAAATGTGAAAAAAATGGTGAAGTGTGGTAGAATTCCTTGATTCCGTCCCATCAACACTCAAAATGGAAAAAATGAATAATTAGCTAAGTGTTAGCCCAAGAGTGCGAAGAAATGCAAAAAATCCTTGGCAAAGCCTCAAATGCGCTCTAGAGCGCATATCCAAGGATTCTTTCCTATGTCATGAAATCCGCCTCCTATGCCAAGTAGAGCCCATGAGTGCTCATTCATACATAGAAAGGAAAATGTTCTAAATTGAGAAAGCCTCCAGCAAGGCAAAATAGCACTCTTGAGCTTCAGTCCATGGGTGGTATGTGTTGGCCCATTTTTTTCCCAAGTAAAAATGGTAAGAGTCGAGCCTTTCTTCCTTGAATTGCAAGTCTTTTGCGTATTCTTTTAAGTTAGTCAGAACCCAGGAATAGTTTTGGAACAACCGTTAGAGTCTGATATAGTAGTTGGAACCTTGCCTTTTCCCCCTCTTGTGTCTCTGCATTTATCCTTTCGCTTGTCTTGTCATGCAAATGTCCAAGTTTTCCTTCAAAATGTTGTCAAGTCGACATCCTTTTATGTTTCAAAGTTAAATGGTGGAGCCCACGATCGGTGCCGGAAGTGTGGTCGGGACCCAACAATAAAAATGGAACAAGTGAGCGGCGGATGAAAAGTCACTTATACAAATCCTCAAAGTCATGCGAATTCCAGTTGGGCGGAAGTGAAGCTTAGTTCCGGAACACCCATCAGAATCTGACAAGTGAAATGGAACTCTCAAAAACAAAGGAAAGAAAAAGTGTTGGAGCTTGCAATGTTTACAAAGGAGGAAATGACTTGAATGTAGTTCCAAGGCTATCATTAGAATCTGAATGAGAGAAAGGAACAAGTCAACACAAAGTAGAGAAGGCATGCCCAAGTTTTGGAAGTGGTAAAGTAAAGAAGGCGAAGATAGATTTTAGTTCTGGAACCCTCACTGGAACCCAGTAAGGAATAGGGAACAAATGAAGTATTCTCAAGAAGCTTATTCAAGTTTGAGAACAAGGGAATAAGGAAGAAACAAAAATTGGTTCTGGAAGAGGCATCGGAAGCTGAAGCTCATAGTGGAAAAGTGAAAGCTGAGATAAGTGAGCATTATTCAAAATTGCGGAGAGTGTGATGCCTACAAGGAAAACAAGGTGGGGGTAAACTTCAATTCAAGAACTCTTATCAGAACCCGATACTAGAAGCAGAACTTTTGAAAGTTAAAAGAAAGAAATGAATAGGTTGTCATAAGAGTGGGAGGGGGTTCCACTGTTGATGTCTGAATCCGACAATGTAGAAAAGGATACTTATTCTCAAATTTGAAAAGTTGACGTGTCCCAACCGCTGTAATGTGGTTTGAAGCATTTAATTTATGAAATGACCCGCATTAATGGAGCCAACAAATGCAATTAAGGAGATTTAATAAGGATTTGAGAGGCAAATTCTAATCATTTCTCAAGGACCAAATCGGTGATGACAGAGAAAAGCTAGGGCATCAAGCGGTTTCAACCTGCAAGTAATGACCATTAATACTAGTGAGTTCTGTTCTAATTCTTGCCATCATTTATTTTCAGTTTGATTTTATCTTGGGTAAATAGCTATTATCATAGTCAATTTAAAAGGAAAAACAAAGACGGAAAGACGAGGTTTAATCACCCAAGTTACGATCACCTAAATGGATTAGAATGTGCTTTGTCGGAAGTGGGTGATACCAATTATGGACAAGTTAATTTGAGGGAAGTCTGGGGTAGAGTTAAGCAACCAAATAGACACCCAATCACGGAGAAGTTAGTAGAAAGTGGGTTGTTAGAAGCTGCCGAATTCCTTGTTGCCGTGCAAAGTGTCGATTTAATCATGGAATGCATTAATAGATATAATCCAGATACGAGGCAAATCAAAGCCCAAGATGAAAGACTCCTCATTACTCTTGATAGGGAGATAATGCCAAACTTTTGGTTTCTAGTAAGGGAAGGATACACACATTGGGATGTCACTTCTTCCGAGACTGAATTTAGCATGAAGAAAGGTGTATATAGAACGAAAATTGCAGAAAAATGGTTTTTTCAGAGGAAGGGTCAGTCAAAATTACCCAGAACGATTCTCCAAACATTCGTTAAGGGTGAAATTGCAGATGTTATAGTACTCTTACACAAAATCAGAGGAGACGAGGATACCATTTGCTTAGATGAATGGATGTTTTTCTTTGTTCAAATGATTTGCGCTGGATCAAGATACTTGGATTGGGCAAGAATCATTAGTGATCGAATACATCAGTTGATCAATGCATTCCCATTAAATCCATTCTTTTACATGTCTTCGTGTTTGGTGTATGCCCTAGCTTGGACCCAATATTGGCTGGGGTTAGAACATGTGCAAGAATTTGAAGAAGATATCCAGATTTATGATTTCTATCCGAGTCTGCAATTGCACAATAGTTACACAAATTTCCACAGAGTGAATGACGCCTTCACTATGAAATTAGTCTGTGAATTATAGGGATGGTTGGAGAGGAGGATCTCCCTCGAAGCCGTTGCATTGATTCAGATCTATGGTAGTTATATCATTCAGTTTCCCACTTTCACTTATACAAGGATTGGTGCCTTTGATGATTTTTCGTGTAAGTTACCCTGTTATGCCGATGATAAGATTATTATGGTTGAGTTGTGTCGGCAAATTTGCGAAGTAAATAAAAGGTGTGCAGAAAGACATAAGGCAGGCATCTCATTCCCTATTTCATTAGGAGTATACACATGCCAATCCTCTTCTAAAGCCATAAATATCACTAAGGCAGCAAGCAAATACACAATGCAAACGTATGATGTTATAAGAGGGCATTTTGATCCAAGCAATTTTGTCAAGGACAACTTGCAGCTAGGATCATCATACCATCATGTTCCTACATTGGAAGATTTTTGGGCAAATTGTGTAGATGATTACGAGGTGCGAAAGAGATCTTGGTCTAGGTTGAGCATAAGGAAAATCCAAGAATACCACCTCCAATTTGATATTCAGGAGATTGTAGATGATGGCTTAGATGTGGTAGATCCAGGATACTATGCTAGGTGCAAGTCAACCCTTTGGAACTGTTGGAATCATTTGCTGTTGCACCAAAAGCTCGAACTATCAATGCTTGATACAAACTCCAGATTTAGCCCGATCCACTGGAGGCAGTTAAGCCATGCCACGAATCTCCAAGGAGGTGCTGACCACCAAGTCAACAATCTCCCCCTTAGCACCAACTGAGCCTTCAACACCCATTGAAGGGAGACTCGAACCCGTGACCCAAGGCTCTGATACCAATTGTTGGAATCATTTGCCGTTGCACCAAAAGGTCGAACTATCAATGCCTGATACAAACGCCAGATTTAACCTGATCCACGGGAGACGGTTAAGCAATGTCACGAATCTCCAAGGAGGTGCTGACCACCAAGTCAACAGGAACCAATAATTTGGGATGCCCCAAAATTAGATGACTTGGATATAAAGACAACACCTGTCCTAAAAAGAACCAAGTCGTGCCCGATGAAGAGAAAAGGGGAAGGGAAGGACACTACAACATCGAGCACCCCTGTTGTTCCTAGTCAGAACCCAACACCCACATCAATGCAAAACGTTCTAGTTTCAAGCACGCCAGCAATAGATTCATCAGGTGCTACTAGAGGAGGCGACAGGCAGCCACCAGAAAAGGGATTAGGAATTATGTGATGTCCCCCTATGGGGATCACTTAAGGTTTGGACTATTTTCTTAGTTCTATAATCCACAATCGTCAGCAACTTCTCTCTATCAATAGTTTGTACGGAAATCTTTCATATGTTGTAGATGTTTGTATTGAATATGATAGATGTATATGGTATTAGTATCCTTGGTCTAATGAATTAGACAATGTATCAGTTAATGCAAATTGCTTGATACTATTGAAGACTGGTTTGCAGCAGTGGTGTTGTTAAACTATAATATGGATATAAACCTTTGTTCTTTCATTCAATGGGCCTAGCTGTTGATAGTATAATTGCTTGAAATAATTTGCCTTTGGTCAATCAGTATTGACAAAATAACCTTATATCTGAAATATTTCAGGCAATGGATGTAAAATAATTATATCGATATTGAATTTTAGGACCCTATATGTTGTATTGGTTTGAATATAAATTCATATGCTGATATCCCAGCTAAATCCACTATCTATAACTTTAATATGATTCACATGCTTTGAAGTGATTCCTCTATTTTCCTTACTCGTTGGATGGAATTACAGATAAGAGTTCTCTGATTTGTACAAATTGGTGATGCACTATCTATGTTTTAGATTGCTGTAAATTATTGATTTCGATTGTGTTTTCTTCTTCATCTATTTTTTTCTCCCTCAATGATCGATGTGAAAATCCTTCTTATATCTCCTTAATTGAAGAGGTAGAAACCCTTGAGGTTTGATTAGTCACCTCCCTTCACAACTAATTTCTTCCTAATATTGTTGATTAGTTTGTAATCGTGTCCTTAATGACTGGTCGATGTTCTAGCATTGATTTCCTTTGATGTTAAGAATATATTAATAATATTTATTAAGGTTTGGATTGTTGGTATACTCTAATATCTTTTCGTTCACTAGCTTCCGATTATTGGATCTCTGATTTCTCATAATCGTATCACTAACTGATTGATTAGTTGATTAATGTAATCTCTATTTTCCTCCATTGCTGATGAATTCATGTGGGGATGATTTGAATATATATTGCGGCACCCTCCAGATTATGAGTCTTGCACATACTAAATTAGTCAGCTATTTGTTTATGGCTTCATATAATTGACATCTATTATCACAACACGCTGTTATTTTTTATCGCTAGGGCTGCCCAGGGTAGATATCGTGTCCTAATTATGGGTTGTTGTTTATCCAAAAGAATGGATCCCTGCTCATAGAATGAATTCGATGTTGGATATTTGATCGATGTATTATTAACATAGATCATAGTCATTAAAGTTTGTATCTTATTGTCTCGGTTTTGTATTTGGATATATATTGCATTGAGTTATATACCATGTTTGGTATTTAATATATTATATTATATATATATATTATTTATAATTATTTGTTTATTTAATATTTTAGTTTTATTATTAATTATTATTTTATATTATAAATATTATATTATATTTATTATTTATATAGTTATATTATAATATAATTATATTATTATTTAGATTATAATTATATTATTATATTTAATAATAGATTATATTTTGTATTATTATATTATTGTATTCATATAATATTCTATTATATTATATTGATTATATTCTTTCGTTATATAATGAATTATAGTATTATTTATTTATTTATTTTTATTATTTCTTATCAAATTTTATTCTAGAAAGGGGACATTACAAATTACCCCAACCTGTGGAGCAGGTCCTTTGCCTGATGTTGATCTCACGGTGGATGATGCAGCCCCAGAACAAGGAAACCAAGGAGGCCAAGAGAAGGAAGCAGAGACACACCAGAAGAACAAAGAAGGGAAGGAGCTAGCACAAGATCCTCAAAAACCTAGACCAAGTCCAGGTAAGAATTTGTTCCCCTTTTCTACACAAACTCCAAACACCACCACTCCACTAGTGGAAAGGACATTATTTTTATCTGTGATGCCTTAAAGGTTGCTTCTCAAGGACTAGCCACCCCCACATGGTTACAACTAGCTTAGATAAGAAGAGACAAAAAGAAGCTGAGAAATGCCCTCCAAAGATGCTATTGCTATTCAGAAAGACACAAGCACAACCACCCCCACTGATTTTAATGGTACTAGGATCGATATTGGTGATCCAGGTTTTGATTAGGATATGGCTATCTGGTAATTCTCAAAAGCCAAGGTGCAGAAAAGAATCGAGAAGACAAAAATGGATAAGGATCAATTGAAAGTAATAGTTGAATTACTCTTGAATATTTTAAGGTCGCCACTGACACCTTTGTCCGCCAATTAGCAAGCTCTTCTAATACCATCTTGGATCCCACTTCTAATAAGAATAGAGAGCTAATTTCTCAGCTACAGACAGACAACCAATTCAGGGAGGTAACCAGGGAATGGGTTGCGAACTTCAAAATTAGAGGCTTACCTTTCATTGACAAAGTAAGCGAGTCCTATGATGCTCTGGTGCTAGTAAGAAAGGCTTTAGTTTCAAAGATCAGAGTGGCTAAGATGGAGTGAGTGACACACAAGCAGAACATGAAGCAAATAAAGGAGGTGATGGATATGAAAACCACCACAGTTGTAAGTCTCGACTTCGTACATTTGCATGAGCAACCCCTCCAAAAGTGGATGTTTAACATGGGATACAAGTGTGAATGTATTCAGAAAAGTGTAATGAATTTGAATAAACTCTTGAAGGAAGCAAAAGAGATGATAGAACAAATAGTTGGGTATTTTAAGGATATTGGCTGCGAGCTACAAAAGAAAGACAATTTTGGAGTTCTCACTGCTGATGATTTGAAGAATGAATATCAGCATAATATTGATACTATCACTAATCCCTTTGTATTTTGCAAGGAAGAATATAAGAAATTGGCTAGAATTGATGCTATACTGATGTGGTGCAGCAATTATCATCAGATGTTCATTGCAAAGGCTAAGGAGATTAGAGAACATATGGCATACTGGGCTATCAGAAATACAATGTTACTATCCCTGAACACGACGATATCACAGCAACTGTGAATGCCCTACAGGTGTACAAGGAAAAGGAAGTAGCTCAAGAACCACCTGCGAAGGAAGGCGAAGGGGAAGCACCGTGACAAGTGGCACCATTAATTTACTATTTTCAATCTTTCTTTTATGCTTTAATGCCATATATTCAAATTTTTAATTTATTATGTTTTAAAGACATCAGTTAAAGTAGATGGGAACGGTTTCTTGGGAAGTTGTAAAGACTATTTATATTCAAATGAAAGACAATGCAAAAGATCGATAGTTTTACTTCAAAATTTCCCCTGTTACTTTAATAACTAAGTGAGACTCAAATTTTGGGACTATTGTTGTTCATGACATAAATTTTCTTTCTTTGCTGAATGGTGATCAATGAATGTTACTGGGTGAATGAATCTTATTGAAGTAGAACTTTGTTTTTGCTCAATATGTTGTGGTGTTCTTTATATACTATTCACTTGATATACATTTTATTATTGCTGTCAGTAGATTAAATCTGCCTATAATTTTAGAACCAACATTGTGTTTTCATCTTTGCGTGAGGATAACAATGGTGGGAATTAATTTCATGCATACATAAAAGTTTTGATACAAATGTTTCACTTTGCTGTTTGCAATTATCTCATGGTGATGGGTAATTGTTATTGCCTTTACTGCTTTCAGGTTAAAAGCATACCTATTTGATTTTTAAGTTAGATATAAAAATTCATTGCATATTCACAAAAGGGAGCTGTACCTTTAAAATTCAGAAAGGAACTATCATAGTTCGATCAACTGTTGATTGATAGATAGGCTTTTAGGGGCAAAGAGTCAGAATTTTATCAAAGCTCAATCTGTTAGCTAACATTATGAAATTGCGCCCAACTTCAAAAATCTGTCATCATTTTTGAAGTGCACCCAACAATGCTAAAACACAAGTGCCAAGGAATGTTTCAAGACTTCGAAAATCCTCCTCCATACTGAATCTGTGCCCAACAACACTAAACACAAAAGGGTCAAGGAAAACGTTGCAAAATAAAAAATCTGCCATCTAGCCTAATTCATGTGTAAGGAGGAGAATTCACAGGTTGCAAGGAATTTTCAAGAATATCAAAATCCTCCAAGTCCCAAGTGCGCTAGAATTTGTATTCAAGCCTCATGTGCGCTGGAATTTGTATCCAAGTCCCAAAATCCAATTGCAAAATCAGAGCTACAAAATCAGAATTTCTGATCCCAATCAGCATTCCACATTCGGGTTTTTTCATTTCCAAATCCTAATCATCAAATCAGAAACCAAAGATTCCACATGAAAACATTGGTTCAAATCACGCAAAAGCTCAAGGAGTATCATCATATCAAGGAATTCGTGCTTGCAGAGTAAAATTTGAAGGACCAGTTATTTTCAACGTTTTATCGATTCAATGATCATGATCTTGTGAAACCTGACAATCCTGGTATTTTGTCGAAACCCAACAATTCTGGTATTTTGTCAAAACCCGAGATCTTTTATCATGCAATTTGTCAAAAATGGTACAAGGCCCTCTTCTTGTTTGATTCAATATGACATCTATGATTGTAAGTCTAGCGAAAAAAGCAAAATTTAATGAATAGAGCTTGTGCGATGAGGCTCAATCTGCAAACATAGAAGATGCCCTGGATTGACAGAGCATATAAGTTCCTTCTCAGAACATTAATCTTCTTGGCAAAAACTTCGCATTCATGATTGCCTGATTGCAGACAATATCATGCTATGGTAGAGGCATCCTTGAAGTTGATCCTCGACTTCAAAATCTTGAGCCTAATATGTGCCTAGAAGAGCCTAATATATGGTTTGATTATTTAGTGTAAGGAATATTTAGTTTAGAATCCATATGGAAATTGGATGAGTGGCTCATTATTCCAACATGGCTCACATTTCATGCCTTCGGAAATTCCATGAAATTTCATTTTTTTTTCTTATTGTCATGTCCCCCATGTGAAACCCTAATTGTGATATCCCCATCCTTTTCACATCAATTTTGTGAAGTCTTTGAGAGACAAAATTGCAATGATGAATTAAAAGATCATACCTAAAGAAGTCAGATGTTTTAAGCATCAATCAGACAAGCATTGCATTGGATCAAAAAGGGTTGAAGTTATACATGGAAAGGACTCAATAGTCAAAGGAGAACTTAGTCGATCAATAAATACCATTAGTGAATCAAGAAAGCACATAAAATTGCAAGTGATATCTTTAATAATCGTATCTCCACCTTGTTGTGACATTTTCACATTATCACACCATTGCCAAATGGGTACCCCCTTCTTTTTGCCTGGTAGTAGAGTAGCTGTCTTAGTAAGCCTTAGCTTCATGGCAATTTCGGAAGATTTCAAGTCAATAGGCTTAGTTTGATCAAGTCTAGATGCAAGTCGTGAGAGTCAAGTCAATAGAGGAGTGGAGTTGTTAGCAAGAACAGTCAAATCCTAAGGAGCCTAGATTCTTATATGACAATAGCAGGTTTGATTTCAAGTTCGCATCATTGAGAGAAAATGGAGATAAGGGTGGAGACATTCACTTGGAGAGGAAGTTAAAATGAATCCAAGGACGAAGTGAAGACAAGATGCAATGATAGAGCAAATCTATGAATGGAAAACATGAAGTTTTGAGATCTTTTGGATCAGATATGATGATGAATGAAGTGAAGATCATGAAGGAGTGGGTTTTTGACAAGTACAAAATGGTAATTGGGGAAGTGATATTTCAATCAGCAAGGACTTGTGTTAAGTTTTAGGATAGCTGCAAATGTAATAGCACTCTATGTTGTATGTATTTTCAAAATGCAGCAATCTCTCTTTCATTTATATTGAGAATTAGGATAGGAGAGACATGTCTCTTCATGGGACATGTCTAGTCATTATTATGAGATTAATATAATGACAATTGATTATGTAACTACACACACATATACACACACACACACACACACACACACACACACACACATGTAATATCTCTGAATCATTAATATATTAATTTCTCCTAATACTATTTTAGATATATATCTATATATATTATATCTCACATAATAATATATATATATATATATATATATTTTCTATAGTCTCATAGGATTTATCCGACAAAAGCTACAAAACATCAACACTCCCTCTTAGCTAGGGATGTTGTCGGGATAATATGTAATTATGTTTCAGGTGAATTAGTTAGCGTCTGGCGGTTAGGGAGTTGAGCACGGGTGTGAACCGTCGCGTCCCTTCGGACCTTTATATACTCGTCTTACCTTCGGGTAAAGCATCATGTACGGACTATGTTGTAATCACTTGTCTTAATATAATACTTGTCATTTGCTTTATATCTATCATGCTCTGTATGTTGAGTTCTGTAATTAACTAAGTTACCCCAGCGGGTAAACATCTGGCGCTGCTGCCTAGGTGTACTCGGATGGCATGTAGAGACGATGGGCTTACCACTCGGAGAACTTAATCCAGAAGCCGACGACGCTAAGACCGAATTATACGAGGGAGAAGATAATCAAACCCGTGAATTCAGAATCCTGTTGCAAGTAGCCATCGAAACTTACGTCCGTCGAGAAGCCATCGACGAAGAAGTTCCAGTGAGTGCCGTGTGGACAGCAATCGAGGCTAACCCCGCATCAAATAGACTGCTCAACCACCTTCCCCGGTTGCTGGCACAAGCGTTGCTTGCACAACGTGCCCGTCAGGAGGAAATTGCCTGTGAGGAACACCGCCAAGAAATCCTATGGGCGTACCATGCTCGAGAGCACCTCCGCCGCCGTCAGGAAGAAGGCGATGGCAACCACCGCGACTAAGGAAATCTGAACGCGAGAGGGAAGGGAACACAAACAATTGTAATGTCAATGTAATGCAATTGGAAATGTTGTAAATCAACAGGATAAATAAATAAATAAAGTGTTCCTTTGATTTGAAAGGCAATGTTTTTTGCTCAGTCTTGATGCCCAATAATTTAAGGATAGAAATAAGAAAGTAATAGATGAGGAAGGAGAAGCCGCACACACGGCTCTGATTTCCGCACAGCAACGTGAACGTCGGTATAGGCTAAGGCAACTTGCCAAAGACTAGCTTGCCGGAGGGTTGCCTGAAGGGAACCTCGGAAGTGGTACGGAGGGTGCACAGGCCGAAGAGGAGTTCACTTCGCTGGAACGACGGAGAGTGCGGAGTAGGGAGGAATTAGTTGAGGAGACACGGGTGAGAAGATTCTTCCTCCAGGAAGAGAGAGAGCGGTTTGAGGAGAGTCTAATCCATAAACCACGTGCGGAGAACCAAGCCGACGGAGAGGACGGTACTGCCGAAGGTGCTACGAACCCTCCGGTGGAACCAGGAACCCCACACAGTATGGTTCCCTTAGTCACGCAGTTACAAGGACAAGTACCACTAAACCACAACACGCACAATACTCAAGGAAAGGTGGGCACGAGTGTTGGCACAGGAGGTACCGGAGCACTGAATCCACCTCGGCCGACCATGGTGGCAAGTAAACAAAAACTACCCAAATTCACGGGCCAAACAAAGGAGGATCCGGTTCGGCATTGTCGAACCTGTGAGACCATATGGGCTGCCAACGGGGTTGCCGACCAGGACGAATGGATCCGCCAATTCCCTGCAACACTAAGGGAGGGAGCCATTGACTGGTACTCCGATGTAGACAAAACAAGCCTGACGACATGGAATGACGTGAAAAAGGCCTTTCAGACGGAATTCAGTTGTTAAGGGATGACAATGAGATTCTGGCAGAGATTTACAATACCAAGCAAACAAAGAGTGAGTCTGTCCGTGCCTACAGACGACGACTGAAAGAACTTATCGAGAAGATGGAGTCCGCCCCAGCAGACGAACTCAAGAAAAGATGGTTCGTGGAGGGACTCAAAGCTTCCCTTCGGAAGAAAATGAAAATTGTCCCTCCCACGTCATACAGTGACGTGTACAATTGTGCAATGGACTTAGAAAGCGAGTGTAAGACCTCCAGGAAGACTAAGTCTTCCGATGATGAATCAGAGACAGAAAGCAGCGAGGGCGAATCGAGCAAGAAAGTGTTGGCCCTACAAAAAGATCTGGAGAGGATGATGAAAGAACTAAAGGCCACCAAGGGAGGCTCGAGCAAAGCAGAGGAAGACACCGTGTGGTGCACAGACTGCAAGGAAGCAGGCCACACGAAAGGTTCTTGTCCCAAGAAAGCCTTTTGCGACATCTGCCAAATTGCGGGACATTCCACTAAAGAATGTCCCTACAACCTAAGGGCAAGAAATCAACAAGTGCTCTACACCCAGGAGCAAACCTCCACGTCCGGGACCGGCGGACAACAAAATAGTGCATCATCTGGTGGGTACAAAAATAACCGCCGCGGAGGCCGTGGCAACAATGAGAACAAGCCACGGATCCAGTATGATGCAAAGGGGAGACCCATGATACAGTGTAGAAGCTGTAATCAATGGGGACACTTTGCCCCTGACTGTCAGAAGGAAGCTACAGCTCCACAGAAACTATGTCGGTGGTGCGGACCGGGAGATCACGAGGACACTACCTGTCCGAAGCCCGACTGCAATGTCCTAGACATAGAACGAAGGGGCACTGAGAAGGTCCTGGCAATCACACGCGGACAGACCAAAAAGGCTATGTACCCTCACCCTCCGACTGAGAAACAAAGGATGCTCGAGGCGAAGGCTGAGATCGTGAAGGGTATGGAGGACCGAAGGGACTCCACAGACGCAGGCACTTCTACCTGAGCAATGGCCGAACAAAATATTTTAAGGCAGATAATGCAAATGGAGGTACCGGTAAAGGTCAAGGACCTACTGGAAACTATGCCGCACTTGAAAACGGCCCTATTCCTAGGCCAAAACATTCCAGCAAGCACGGTTGAACGGACGAAGGTTCCTGGCGGCTCCGTAGCCGACCCCATGATGTTATCAATAAATAATGGGCGGCACCCTGTAGTGGTGGAGATGGGTATCTTGGGTACCATCCTCACAAACACGATCGTTGACGGTGGATCTGGGGTGAACGTCCTGCCGGAAGAAACCTGGAAGAGTTTGGGGAAACCAACGCTGTGGCCGCCGACATTTAATCTACTAGGGGCCGACCAGCACGACATCAAACCCCTTGGCACGCTGATGGCACAACAGGTAACTATCGGGACCCAACCATTCATCCTCGACTTTGTTGTAATCCCCCTCAAACAGAAGGGGTATGACGCCATCCTAGGAAGAGGGTGGCTGGTGACTGCCAGAGCCAATCACAATTGGAAAAGAAACACCTTGGCGTTTGAAAAGGGGGGAAGGAAGTTTGTGGTGGACCTCACCACGC
>MU224936.1:1288896-1338713 GCA_018584345.1 Thuja plicata | reverse complement strand
AAAAAATAACATAAATATTTTCATTAATACAATAATCAATGATTACAATTATATCAAGTTTACCTCAGAAGTGTTCCACCTTCATCAGTGAACTCCCTCTTAATCACAAGATATCATAAGTTCTTTAGAATACAAGTTTCTCTGAATGCAAATCTGAATTACTGGTTTCAGCAAGAGAAGCTTGAATTTTAAGCCTGTTGGGACATTTAAATGCAGTGTGACCATATTTGTCGCATCTATAACATTGTATTGTGGAGAGGCCTCTAGATTTCTTGAACGATTGTTTACCATTAGAGTTCATGCCCTTTTTCCTTTTGAATTTAGCAGAGAGAATTTGAATGTCTTCATTTGTGGATTCCATATTGATTCCTCTAGATATTAGATTACATTCTTCTTGAATGCAGTCAGCTTTTAGTCGATCGAACTTGGGAAGTTTGGTGCGAGCACTTATTCCTTGTCTGAAGTTTTCCCAAGACATCGAGAGTCCATTTAGAGTTACCATAGTCAACTCTTTATTATCATAGATGTGACCAATAGTTGAGAGTTGGTTTCTTAATTCTGTTATCCTCATAAAGTATGAGGTGATGGTTTCTTCTTTATTCATTTTAATATTAGAGAGTTGATTTTTAAGAGTAAGAATTCTGCTAGTGTTATTGATCTCATACATGTTTTCAAGAGCTTTGAACATTTCATATGCGGAGTCTAGTTTTGTCATAATAGGTAGTAGATGATCTTTTACTCCATCAACTAATAGTTCCATTGCTCTGGTATTGTCCTTTTCCCATTTGTTCTCTTCGTCATTCTCATGAGATTTAGGAGGATTTTCTACGATTGATTTTAATTCATTCTTTCTTAGTATTAGCATCATTCTTAGTTTCCACGATTCAAAATTTGAAGCACCTTCAAGTCTGTCTTCGAGTCTGATTCCATTTGCCATTTTGTAGGTACAAGATTTTCAAAAGAATATATATATATTTAAAATATCTGATCTTAATCTTTCTTCAATCAATTCGGATCTTCCTTCAAACTGTTAGGCTTTATAGAAGGAACCTGGCTCTGATACCATGTTAATTTTAGATCAGAATATATGGCTTTTAATTTTTCTTATATAACCTCAATATATGTAATATATTTAATTACAAGATATATATGTATATATATATATATATATATTATTACTGATATAATAATAGATATATATAAATATATTAATATCGATATTCTGCAGATTGAATAAGTGAGACTCGCATTGTTTATTGTATATGCTTATCCTCAATCAAAAATCATTGAATATAAATATAGAAGACATGATGATATAGAGGCATGTCTCTTTGAAGAGACATGACTCTATATGGTCATGTCTTTTCAATATGTAAATGAATTACTTAAAACCGATAATATTAATCGGTGTTATACAACCAATACCTTTTATACCGATTTATTACTTAATGATCGGTAGTATACTATCGATGATAGTAATAATAACGCATGCCAATAGTAATACATGATTGGTGATGTCCGATCACCCGATCAGTATTACAACTCATCCGATATGAATCGGTGATTAGTAATTTAGTTGGACCGATATCAATCGGTAACTATTATCTAATTTGACCGATATCAATTCGATATTTTATGAGCATTTATAATTGAGTTTTAATATTATTTATATTACCAAATATAATATACATCTGTATATGTATATTAATATATATATAATAATATCATTATTACTATATATATTAATATACCTATATAATGTAGAATAATATTATATAATTGATACAAATCAGTATTAATAAAGTTGAACATTAATATTGACCGATATGATCAATATTATAAAGAGATAAAATTAAGTATGTATATTAATATAATAATATCCATCATTATATATTGCTTATTTATTTTCTCATAATATTATGATCATTTTATCTGATCGAAGCTATAACATCAACAGATGTACTTTGTCTGAGTTCTATTCGATTCAGAATTGATCATTTCATTATTGTTGAATGATTGATATTTGTATGAATGATTGATTGATTCAGTGAATTCCTTTGATTGTATGATTTTAGGTGTTGATGAGTGATGATTAAGTAATTGTTGATTAGATGATTGATGATGTAATGAATTCTTGTTTGAATGATGATTGAATGAATGCTGATTTTAGAATGGTTTTCTGATTGAATGTTTGCTTGATTTGATAAGTGATTATTACTTTTGTGGATTCATAAGTGATGATTGATAATTGATTCTTTAATGCTTGGAATGAATTCTTCTTTATACTTTATTGGTGAAAGGGTCATCACCTTTCATAAGAATTGAGTCACCACTTTTCATTGTTGCCTTGGGAATAATATATCTTTCCCCAATTGATCTCCCATGGATGTCCTCAAATGGAAACTTCTCCCCTTTATATCTCTCAATGTGAGTGAGAGAGAGTCACACCTCTTCATCATGTCTGCCCTTTGCAATGGTCACAACCTTTCACAATTACCACCCTTCGAAAGAGTCACAAGCCTTAATATTTGCTGCCCTTTGAAAGAGTGACTTCATTATTTTCTCCCATTCCTTTCTTCTTCCATTATTCCTTAATTCATATGCTCCATTCTTTCTTCCTTCCTCCATATCCCCTTTCAAATGAACCCTTCTCCCTTTTATATCTCATGTTTGAGGGAGTAAGAACTCTTCATTGCATGCTTCTTGACCTTCGGCTTCCATTAAAATTAATTAACTTGCAATTATATAATATTAGAGTTAAATATTTATTATTGTTTTATATTTTAATTTTATTATTATTATTATTTATTATTAAATCCTATTTCAGAAAGTGGACTTTACAGGGGAGGGGGAAATGAATCTGTAATGTCGCCTTTTGGGATATTCTTTTAAACAATAATATTCACTCAAAATATGATAATAGTTTTATCCAAGATTACAAATGTAGGATATATATTCAGGTCAATAGATCGTAGCACAATACCCAAAGTAGATCAAATTGTGAATTCTCCAGAAATACTTTGCAAATATGCTGAATTAGAGGACCCCCATCCCTAACTCAACAGTGAGAATACCAAGGACCCTGTCTATAGCTTGTCAAGAGTATGAAAGGACCTCATCCTCCCAACCCTTGGCTCGGAAGGGATTTCATCCTTCTGCTTTGCAAATACTACATAGAATTCAAAACCAATAACTTGATATATTTGCTAGACTATTGCTGATTAATATTTCTTGATGGATTGACAATGTCAACTTGAATAATACTTGAATGTTTAATAAATGATTGCTGCTTGGATTGATTTTCTGAATTATATCCAGTGCTGAGTGTCTTTGTGAATTTCTGCTTTGAATTTATTTTCTGAATTGTTTGTGAATTGATATTGTGGTTTGTTAGCTTGATTCCTTTATTCCCCATTGATGATGGGTGGATGATTGAATGATTTCCTTCAATGGATTCATGGGTGATGATTAATGATTGATGATTTGATGTATTGGTGAGTGACGATTTTACAAATTGATTCTTAAATGGATTTCTTATCTTGTATATAAATGACTGTATTTATATTTGATGATGAATTTCTGGAATGATGATTCTCCATTGATGGATTGTTCATTCTTTGCTTGGAGGATTGATTTGCACTTAACACCCATTTTTTGAATTAGTCACCACCTTTCACTAGTAATGAGTCACCATCCTCCATTGCTGCCTTTGAGAATAATAATTTATTTCCAAATTGGTTTCTTTCATTCCCAATTGATGATTGATGGATGTCATTCTCAAATGGAATGATCTCTGTTTTACATCTCATGTCTGAGGGAGTCACAATTCTTCGTTTCATGCCTCTTGACCATTCATTAAACTTAATTAAATTTTAATTATATTATATTTTTATTTATGCTGTTATATCTATGGGCTCCCATCTATGTCATTCAAAATACTTTGTGTACATGCTCACATTCTTGCCTACACTGCTAAAAGTCGATCTCATATACTTGTGTAGTATCCTCATACTCAATTTTGATGGTGTTAAAATGACGTAAATGCTGCTTGCTGCGTTTAGTGAAGAACTAGCTTGAAATCAGTTAATCATAAATTTTGGTGTTTTGCTTAATTGCTGGAAATGAAAATGGCTGAAGCAAGGACTGAACAATTGAGCAAGTGAAGAACATGAAACTTCGATTAACAAGAGGAACATAAAATGTACCTTTCAGAAATAAAATGTCTGTAACACTTGAGCAAAGTGGGGTTCTGCTTCCTTCAATTGCCCTTCTTTTGGATCCAATGTGGACACCAGGGGACTATGCTCACTTCTGCAGTGCCTCTTCCTCTTCCTTCTTGCTAAGGTCTTACACTCAGGCAGTGACATTTAAGATTACTGGGCTCAATACCAAATCAACTCTAGATGAAGATAGTTGTCATTGCTATCTCCCTTTTCCACCTTGAATCCATGTGAATTATCTGTGTATAATTTGCAAAAATGTCCATTTACTTCGGCATGAAGTTCTGGATAGACAGAAAAAGCCAATAGACGTGGATGTGAAATGTTTTTATCACCTGTGACATCCTTGCTTCCATTTCTTGTCACAATGATGTGTTCGTGCTTTAGATGAACTCTTGATAAATAAATTGCATATTTGATCAGTGTTGCACATTTGACTAAGGACAATCCTGTTACAAATGCACAAGTGATAGATTTGGGTCAGAGTTTTAGTTTTGGCCAGGGTTAATTTCCTTACAAATGGTTGACATATTAGGCCAAGGTTTCTTTTTCTTTTAGGGAATCTTCCAGAGATCCAAGCTTCTTTTTGGTTCCATTTTGACCATTGAAAGGCTATGGAAGAGCTCTAAGCCTTGGTAGAGGTTCTGTTATGTTCTGATAAAGAATTTCAATTTACCATTGACCAAGAGTGTCAAACATTGGTGCTGAATTTTTGTTCACTTCAGGATGGATCTCGGCATACAAGGAGTCAATCGATTGTCTTGTGGGGTCATACGAACCTCTGAAACATATATTCTATTTATTACAAGAATTCAACATTTCAGCTGATCAACAAATGTGAAGCAGAGGTGATGTAATGACATGGATATATGACGACCTTTACTACACTACAGATTCCAAGATAATCAGATACAAATAAGGGAACAACTGCAATGTTCACAAAGTAGTGGAGACAGCGTATGGTGCATGCATTGAGGTAACTAGACTACATACATGAGTAGAGTTTTTCTAAAGGAATGGGGGAGACAATTATCTTGACAATACCTATACTTCCATGGGATACAATTTTAAGATGCTCAATAAACAATTCTCATGCCTATGTGATAGGTTTGAGAATTTCAGCATCTTAACAGTATTTCAACTTTTAATTGCATTTTCTTTCCTTAGTTCAAGGCCTTATCTACATTACCTTTGGCATTCTGTGGTTTAGTTGTATTGCTGAATTCTTCTGTATTTATGTATTTTATAAATGAATGAAAGTTCATACATTGCTTTCATTTTGTTTTTAATCCATTTCCTATAGATTTTCCTTTTGTTATCATGGAAATTGAGTTTCATTTTGATGATGATCCATGAATATTATCGCTTTTAAATAGAAAATATGTGAAACATAATATTTTTCTTGCAGATTTCGTTATTGAAGAAGTATGAAAGAGAAAGGAAGCTTGTAAATCTACCTATGATGGCCATATTGGATGGCTTTCAGAGGATATTTTCTGCTGATTTTGGACCAGTGAACATGTTACGAGCTGCTGCTTTCAGTGGTGTTCAGTTTTTGGGTCCTTTGAAAAGGCAAGTAATATCTTATGCTATGGGTGAGCAGAAGTGGCCACTGTTCGACAAAGTTCTACATTCTTGAAGCAGTTGAACATCCCACGGAGTAGAACTCATATTCACCTTTTATAAAAGAAGACAAAGTTCTACGTTCTTGAAGCAATTGAACATCCCATGGAGTAGAACTCATATTCGCTTTTTAGAAAAGAATGTAAAGCAATTTTACTGTTTGCAGGTTCATTCATTAAACCGATTTAGTATTTTTACATTTTTAAAACATTTTTCTGTAAGGGGTAGTTGAATAAACATGAAATTTTATTAAAATTATAGTAAATTCACCTTGGAATATTATGATGTAATTTCCACTTTCATTTAGGGCATTGTTGCAGGAGAATTGTGCAGAGCTAATGATTTGAAATACTTGGCTCATCGAGTACAGTGCAAATGCTATACAAGATTAGAGGATTTAAATTTCATTATTTGTCATGAATATCTGTAAAATATGGAAGCCTCAAAAAGAAATCATTAATCACATTTTCTTTCAATGGTATTACTTGTAGCACAAATAAATGATAGACTCATTTCTCTAAAACCGTTCTCGGAAGTTTTTAAAAACTAGGATAGATAATTTTTCATGTTGAAGAAATATATCTTTGGAAAAGTTTTACAGAAGTAGTCATAGGTCAAATTTAAGCTATGAGTATAATTTTCTGGCATTCCAAACTTTTTGATAGAAATTTATGTCGAACTCTTACATTAGCACATATTCTAGAAATTATAATTATTTTGAATGACAAGAACATATCAGATGTGCGGACATTCAGCCTTGTTACTATGTTTGGAGTAAAGAGTTTGTTTTCATTCAAGCCTATTGAAATTAGTGATGTAAAACCTATTTATTGTCATTTTGGACTGCGTTTTGACATGAAGCCCACTTTGTTGGCATGATTGGAAAGTGAAGAGTTGTTGGCATTGATGTCAACTAGGTCAACTGCATTGTCAAAAGGGGAGTTAGATGCTAATGGAGATAGTCAGCATATTCATGACAATGTTAGTATGTGTTGGTCAGATAGACTATGCCAGATTTTGCAGACAACTGAGATGGTATAATGTTGTGTGTTCATGAAGGAAGGTGAGTTTGATATGAATAAACGTCAATGTAGGAGCATGTTCGAGTCTGTCAGTTATTGTTATAAGAACAACAAAGTTGAAGATATATGTTCTTTGCAATAGAGTTGATGTATGTCAAGATGAGTTGCATACTTCAGTATACTGTTCTCTTGAAGTCTCAATGTAGACAAATCAGTTGGAGTTTGATTTCAAGGTTTTGCAGCATAAGTTTTTGTATCTTGTAACCATGGCGACAGAAACCTGTAACAAAATTGCGTATTCATGGCAACACTGCACATTCACGAAAACACAATGACACTTTATTTGTTTGACTTAATAATGCACAGTGATTTTTTTTGTTTTGATCGGTAACAATATGATTTTATTAATTCAAATAAAGATATACATAAGATTTATAATCAGATCATCAAAGATCAAGTCAGAGTACCCATCACATTAAACAACAACACCTAAGGGAGCCTATAGCTCAACCATCTACCATCACATAACTCACATGTAGCCATACAAAGAAATACATAACTGGCCTGACATAGATATAACCTAAAATTTAACTAAGCCATAAAGGCATCAAACAATAGCACCACCCCAACGACCATCTTCCCGAGCTTGACTCGACAACAACTTGAGCTCATTCCATCCTAACAACTTGGCGCTCGAACATACTTGGCCCTAATCAGTGTCACCACCATCCAACATTTATGAACATAGCATCCCCCAAGCAAAAGGCATCGATGCGCTCAGACCCTTGGTGCTAACCTTGACCCAATGTTGCTTGGCACAAAAGGACATGCTTGCCCTGCAATCTTGGAGCTCCAACAACCAAAAAAGCCCATGTAGCAATACCGTCAGCATGCAAAATTTTAAAAATTACAATTCACAAAACCTCCCTTTTTCATTAAGGATTGTGGTGACGTTTCATGCCATTTCTAGTCCTCTTTCTTGGACTCATAGCCCTAAAGACCCTCGGCTCAACCTTAGCAGTCCTCTCATGCTCCATTAAAACTTGTTTCAGCTTCGCCTAGGCCTTGGCGATTTCTACCCTGTAATCCCCTTTGTCAACTTTCTCCCACCATCGCACAAAATGCACTAACCCAAAAACCCACGCCTCATCTTCATCTTCAAAGCATTCCGAGATGTTTGAATCGATTTCAGGGATCGCACATTCCAAAATGAAATCCAACCCTAACAACATATCTTCTTCAAACGAACTTGTTACAATTCTTTTCACCACAACTTTCTTCCCCAATTTCGAGCCCCCATGCGATTACCATTGATATAATATCCAAATTTGCCCTCCATTTCTTCTTCCGTTCCATGAATTGTTTTCCAATCACCCCACAAACTGCATTGACTACTGCTTTATCCTTAATTTTTTATCAGAGCACTGAGCCTTTCCTTCCCGACCAAGCCTTTGAAACCCTTCTGTTGCTTATTTGTGTCCACATAAAATGTAGCCTCCATATCTCTGCCTTCCAATTACTGCTTAGAAAACTAGACTAAAACTCTCTCTTTCATTTCTTACTCTGGCTTCTCGAACACAAATGTTTCGGCCTTTAAGCTTTCACATTCGGACTCGCCATCTATCAGAATGATGGTAGCAATTAATTAACTCCAAACACTCGTCAAATCAAGTTGAAAAAAGTAATAAAAAGCTGATAGAGTCCACCCTTAACACATGCAATCACCCTATTTACATAAGGCCCTGATACTCACATACACACCATCATCAGTAAAAGAGGCCCAATCAAAACAAAATTCGAAAAGGACAAATGTCACATCACATGGCCATCAAAAGGTGTCATTGCACAAATTTAACCATAATTCAAGAATTCCAACCCCACACGACACAAATCTTCCAACCTGATCTCATTCACATTATCAAAAGAAAAAGTGCCCATTTTGATAAAATATCAGCCTCCACATTATTACTTCTCCTCGCATGGCTAACTTTAAACTCCTCGAAAGATGATAGTAGTTCTCTAATTGCTTGAATTAAACTTTGGAGATGCCAAGTTTGTGACTCACTTTTTTGAATAGCTTGTATTATGACTTGGGAATCACCTTCCAAGTGAACTTTATGCATCTTTAACTGTCTTCCTACACCAAGAGCCAA
The DNA here is from genome assembly GCA_018584345.1 of Thuja plicata. Classification (NCBI taxonomy): domain Eukaryota; kingdom Viridiplantae; phylum Streptophyta; class Pinopsida; order Cupressales; family Cupressaceae; genus Thuja; species Thuja plicata. The sequence goes on along the minus strand of MU224936.1, from coordinate 1,329,695 downwards.
AAGGGAAGCCTTGGCTTTTGCCATATTATTTGTGCCTTCATTCAATTTTTGTGTTGCATAGGCCAAAGTGTTGCCTAACCAATCTTTAGCAATCATCCCAGCTCCCAAGTGCCCAAGATTCCCCTTAGCTGCCCCATCAAAATTCAGTTTGATCTAGCCACACTCATGCCTTTCCCACTTAACGTCCACCACCCACTTTGGAGAGCTCCATTCAGCTTCCCGGTGTTCCCAAATCTAACTTTGATTCTAGGCCATTCAGCTTGGATGAGCTTGTCCTTTGAACAATATGGAACACAAGGGTTAAGATGTGTAGTAGCAACCCCCATAACTTCTTCAATTGAGCTATTAATCCTAGTTTTGATCCTATCAAGTGGCTCCATCTTATCTTGAAAAATTCTCCGATTACGCTCCTATAACTCCCATATTACAATTGAAGGGCTGATTTGCCATACTTTAGATAAAACATATTTCTCTGAGCCAATGGCCATCCCATAAAGGCCTCCTTAACACTATTCTGCAGGGGCCCTGACCATCCTAACTTAAACCTCAACATCTCCCAACAATCATTGGCAAATTCACATTGGAGGAGCAGATGATCAACATCCTCAGTAGCCCCATCACATAACACACACTTGGTGGGCCCTATGAAACCATACTTCTTCCTTTGTTCCCTTGTCAAAATTCTTCCTTGAATGGCCAACCAGGCAAATGACCCTGTTTTAGAGAGGCATTCCTTCCCCCAACATAACTTGGTTGAAAAATTTCTTCGATTACGCTCCCATAACTCCCAGATTACAATTGAAGGGCTGATTTGCCATACTTTAGATAAAACATATTTTCTTTGAGCCAATGGCCATCCCATAAAGACCTCCTTAACACTATTCTGTAGGGACCCTAACCATCCTAACTTAAACCTCAACATCTCCCAACAATCATTGGAAAATTTACATTGCAGGAGCAGATGACCAACATCCTCAATAGCCCCATCACATAACACACACTTGGTGGGCCCTATGAAACCATACTTCTTCCTTTGTTCCCCTGGTAAAGGACCCTGTTTTAGGGAGGAATTCCTTCCCCAACATAACTTGGTTGACCATCCCGAAAGAACATTAGAATTATCCAACAACTGATATCCTAACTTCACTGAATATTACCCACTCTTAGCATCACACCAGATAAGACTATCATCCTTGTTTGTCATCACCGTTTCCCTATTTTGAAAAAAAGGGTCTTCATTAATATCATCTGCTAATTTGAAAGCCCCATATGATCAACATTTTTCCAACCCCATTGCTGACCCACCTGAGTTTGTTTCATCTCCATGTAACCAGAAACTCTATACCCCCATCTCTCCATAAACAAATTCATCAATTCCTGATACTCAACATCATCCTTTATAGCTGGATAGCCGTTCCATGAATCCTTCCAAAAGTAGGCCTTCCTCCCATTGCCACCCTGCCAAGTCAAGTGATCAGTAACAATCTTTTTGCATTCTATGATGAAATTTCACATTGTAGAGCCCCTTGGGGGATCCTTTATTGCTAGAATCTTTTCACGCTCATTCAAATCCAAATATTAGGCTCTAAGGATTTTAACCCATAACATATTTGGATTGGAGTAGATACTCCACACCAATTTGGCACCTAAAGCCAAATTCATAACGTGCCAATTTCTAATGCTAGTGCCACGACACACCTTAGCCTTACATATTTTTTCCCAAGCTAGTAAAGGTATTTGTTCATCATCGTTAGCACCATTCCAAAAGACTTTTCTCATCCTATGCTCTGCAAATCTTATTACTTTCTTAGGGATTTTGAGACAACTCATAGAGTAAATTGGAATAACAGAGATCACAGATTGCAACATTAGAATTCTTCCCGCCGATGTTAACCATTTTCTCTTCCACCCCTCTAAACGCTTAATACAACTGTTTATAAGATCCTTCCACAAATTGGATCTACATGCCCCTTCAAACAGTGGGATGCCAAGATATTTACCAGGCAACCTTCCCATCCTCATTCATAAGATCCTACAAATCTGCCTTTGCTTTTCAACACTTGTGTTGAAAAAGAAAACCTCTGATTTGTGCCAATTGACACTCTGGCCTAAAGCTACACTTTATCTTTCAATGGTGGATATAATCACTTGAGCTTCATGTACGAAGGCCTCCCCCATCAAGTAGGCGTCATCAACAAATTGGAGGTGAGATAATGGATCAATGCCCTCTGCAACATTATACCTTTCCACAAAATATTCAAGCTTTTACTAATATCCAAGAACTTTTGCCATGATAATAAACAAAAAAAGGAGAGATAGTGTCTCCTTGTCTTATCCCCTTGGTGGTCACAAAAAACCTTGAGGACTCCCATTCACCAATACTGAGATCCTAAGTGTTTTAATGTAACTCCCAATCCATTTGATCCACCCCTCACAAAAACCAAACTTCTCTAGAACCTCCAGCAGAAAATCTCTATGGACATTATCATACACCTTTCTAATATCTAATTTAATTGTCTTCTCTGTCTTGGAAGTTCTAACTGAATGAATGACCTTATGAGCCACAATCACACCTTCAAAAATGGACCGATTAGGCGCAAATCCACTTTGTTCTAAGGATATGATAGAGTTGAGCACATGCGTCAGTCAGTTTTACATAACCTTGGCTATAACTTTGTAATTAGTATTGCATAAAGCAATCAGTCTATAATCATCAAAGGATACTCTTTCAACTTTGTTGGGAATTAGGGCAATAAAGGTATTATTGAGGTCTTTTAAAATAAATCCGTTAGATCTAGATTCTTCTACAACTACCCATAATTCTTCGCCCACAATCTCCCATGCTTTCTGAAAGAAAATGGTAGGGAATCCATCAGGCCTAGGGGCCTTATCTCCTCCAAGATTAAAAAGGGCTTGCTTAACTTCCACCATAGAGACCGACCTCATTAAGGCATTGTTCTAAGCCTTTGAAATAAAACTTGGGATAATATCCAAAATTCCCAAATATGTAGTTAGGTTATTCAAACCCCCTACAATTTTTTTAGAAAAGTAATCCTTACCTTCTTTATTAATAACTTCTACATCTTCAAGCATCAGACTCTAAATTTTTTTACTAAATTAAAAAAAATTGATTCAACATGCATATCATGTATCTTATAAACATAAACTTCAATGCTGTAATAAATCTAACTAGTAATCACATCCATGATAAGAATTAAGATAAACTCATGCCACAAAGATTTGGTAACCCATAAACCCTTGAATGTAAAACTGTGGTGGGGATGACACCCATAAATCTTCACTACTGCAGTAACAAAGTGTGCTTGTTAGGGCTACAAAATTTTGATCACTCCTGATGATCTACCCTGTGAGAGGTCTGCCCTGTTAAAGGTTTACAGACTATTAGGTCTACCTTGATTAAATGATTTAAAACTTACAACTAACTAAGCACTATGTTAGGAGATTTACAAAGGTCTATTAGGACCACTCTGTTAAGAGATTTACCATGATTCACTTGCAAAATGTATCAGTACTTGATCCTTCGATTTACACTTCAAATGCTGATTACAAATCTCCTCTTTCCAATTCTTATATGATCTCTAAATCTGATAACTCTGTTATGCCCTTCACTGCTCTGTTCGGTCATTCTTTCTGATTTATGCTCCTTCGACATACACACGATCTCTTCTCCTTCATGCATATTTTCATTAGGGATAGGAGGCTTCCTTAAATAGAAAACATATGAAGCTTCTAGATCAAGATCAAAGGTCTAGATTCATCTCTTTTGCCGCTTAAGCATTCCCTTTTTCTCATTGGTTGCTTAGGCTTGCATAGGGATCAATGCTCTGTCAGATAGCGTAGTTAACTCCATTAAACACCTTGACAATAATTAAATTTCGCATAGAAGTCGGCCAGAAAGGTTTACATAAGTGTTTGTGCCATTCCAAACACATATACAAAAAAATGCTTCACTCGGCATATGAGGTCTTTGGTGCTCGGTCAAAATGGTGTTCATATGTTGTTGCTCGGCACAAATTTCAACTCGACAATCAATATACTCGGCAACTGATCTTCTCGGCAACTGTAGGGGAACTCGGCAACCGTTGACTTGCTCGGAAGTAACTACTGCTCGGTACAAAAATAAAAGTCTTATACAATGTTCGACCTTAGTAGAATAGCTCGGTCGTAGTGATGACCGACTAACCTTCCTAGATAAATGACTAAGTGTTGGACACTACTAGGAAACATAACTTGGAGATCAACAAACACTTCCTTCCTAGTCAAGACTTCAACATATTGCTTAGACAACTATTTCCTTGTTATATTTGTCTTCTTCCATTCCATCAACAATCACTTTAGAATTCAGTTATGCTAACTCACTTGCCAACTTATATTTTTTTATCAAAAATATTTCTTAACTCCTCCCTATTCCATGTTTTGAGTTGCTCCTTTAAAAATTGCAACTTTTTGAAAAAGAGAAAGGCCTTATTACCTGATCTTTTCATAGCTGCCTCCTACCACTGTGCAATCCTATCCAAAAAATTATTATCATGTAACCACATCACCTCAAACTTAAAAGGAGATCGTTCCGGTGTAGAGTCCTCCTGAGTCTTGAAGCAAATAGGGAAATGTTCCAACCCTGAAAAGGGTAAGATCTCAACACTACAAGTCCAACTCATCCTTTCCCACTGTCATGCTAGTAAAAATCTATCTAATTTCTCAGCAATGTTAAGGAACCCACTTCTACGGTTGGTTCAAGTAAAGCTCCCATTACGAATCTCCACATCCACCAAACCATTGGCTACCATGAAATCCTCAAAATCTCTTTGACTTTTCCTAGCCCACCCTAAGCCCCCTTTCTTCTTTGTAGGGCTTAGAATAGCATTTAAATATTATCCAAGAAGAAAGAGATCCCCCTCCTTGTTGCCAAGAATATTGGAGATGTCCTGCCATAAGGCTTTTTTTAAAGCAGGACGATTTGGCCCATAGATATTCAAAGCAAAGAAATTTGAAAATAATTGCTTGGAAACAGAATCTAAAAACTCACTCAATTGAAACAAACTAATTCAACATACATATCATGTATCTTATAAACTTAAACTTCAATGCTGTAATAAATCTAACTAGTAATCACATCCATGATAAGTAATAAGATAAACTCATGCCACAAAGATTTGGTAACCCAGAAATGCTTGAAGGTAAAACTAGGGTGGGGATGACACCCACAAATCTTCACTACTGCAGTAACAAAGTGTGCCTTTTAGGGCTACAAAATTTTGATCACTTTTGATGATCTACCTTGTGAGGGGTCTGCCCTATTAAAGGCTTACTGACTATTAGGTCCACCTTGATTAAATGATTTAAAACTTACAACTAAGTAAGCACTCTGTTAGGAGATTTACAAAGGTCTATAAGGACCACTCAGTTAAGAAATTTACCATGATTCACTTGGAAAATGTATCAGTACCTGATCCTTCGGTTTGCACTTCAAATGCTGATTATGGATCTCCTCTTTCCAATTCTTATCTGATCTCTGAATCTAATAACTTTGTTCTTCTCTTCACTGCCCCATTCGGTCACTTTGTCTGATCTATGCTCCTTCGACATACACACAATCTCTTCTCCTTCATGTATATTTTTATTAGGGATTTGAGGCTTCCTTAAATAGAAAACAAAAGAAGCTTCTAGATCAAGATCAATGAACTAGATTCATCTCTTTTTTCGCTTAAGCATTGCCTTTTTCTGATTGGTTTCTTGGCTTGCGTAAGGATCAATGCTCTATCAGATTGTGTAAATAACTCCATTAAATACATTGACAATAATTAAATTTTGCATAGAAGTCGACCAAAATGGTTTGCATAAGTGTTTGTCCCATTTGAAACACATATACAAAAAAATACTTCACTCAGCATATAAGGTCTTTGGTGCTCGGTCAAAACAGTGTTCATATGCTATTGCTCGACACAACTTTCAACTCGGCAATCAATATACACGGCAACTGATCTTCTCGGCTACTGTAGGGGTTGCTCGGAAATGGTTGACTTTCTCAGTAGTAACTACTGCTCGGTACAAAAATACAAGTCTTATAATATGCTCAACCTTAGTAGAATAGCTCGGTCGCAGTGATGACCGACTAACCTGTCTAGATAAATGACTAAGTGTTGGAAACTAATAGGCAACATAACTTGGAGATCAAGAAACTCTTCCTCCCTAGTCAACACTTCAACATATTGCTTAGACAACTATTTCCTTGTTATATTCGTCTTCTCCCATTCCATCAACAATCACTTTAGAATTCAGTTATGCTAACTCACTCCAACTTATATTTTTAGCAAAAATATTTCTAAACTCCTCCCTATTCCATGTTTTGGGTTGCTCCTTTAAAAATTGCAGTTTTTAAAAAAAGAGAAAGGCCTTATTGCCTGATCTTTTCGTAGTTGCCTCCTACGACTAAGGAATCCTATCCAAAAAATTATCAGCACGTAACCACATCGCCAAAAAATCTAAAAGGAGATCGTTCCGGTGTAGAGTCCTCATGAGTCTTGAAGCAAATAGGGAAATGGTCCGACCCTAAAAAGGGTAAGATCTCAACACAAGTCCAACTCATCCTTTCCCACCATCATACTAGTAAAAATCTATCTGGTTTCTTAGCAATGTTAAGGAACCCACTTCTATGGTTGGTCCAAGTAAAGCCCCCATTACAAAGCTCCACATCCACAAAACCATTGGCGACCAAGTAATCCTCAAAATCTCTTTCACTTTTCCCAGCCCACACTAAGCCCCCTTTCTTCTTTGTAGGCCTTAGAATAGCATTGAAATCTTATCCAAGAAGAAAAAGATCCTCCTCCTTGTTTCCAAGAATATTGGAGATGTCCCACAATAAGGCTTTTTTTTTAAAGTAGGACGATTTGGCCCATAGATATTCAAAACAAAGAAATTTTTAAATAATTACTTGGAGGAGAGCTCCCACCATTTCCAATTACTTCCCTAATATATAAGTCTAAAATCCACTCTAGTGTCATTCCACAGAACTCCTAGACCCATTAAAGCTCGATCTTCTCCAACAAAGGTCTCCTTCTAGCGAGCAAAGCTTCTCTTAAAAGACTCCAAATCATTCACTTTATTTTGGTTTCCTACAAGAATACAATGTCTGGCCTAACCTGATCAAGACACCTCTTGATTAGAGGAATATTGTCAGGGGCATTGCTGCCCTTAACATTCCACCATAGGACCTTCATTGTTTCCAGGAAAAGGCATAGCCTTTACTCGAGCTCAAAAGATTTGTCTGGTTTGTAGGACTTCCTACCATTTCCAGTTTCATTCTTGTGGTTTTAGGACCTTTCCTTTTTTTCTCCCCTAACTTTGGTTTTGAGAGGGATGACGAGGTTTGTTCCACACTTCTTGGCTCTAGAATACCCCAAAACTAATACATACCCAAATCATCTTCATCCCCTTCATCCTCTTCAGAATTATAGTCTGAATTCGAAGCCACTATATCGCCTCCACTATCTCTGGCTACATCAAAGGAACTATCTAGGTTTCTAATGGGTGAAATTTTGATGTCCTTAAAGAGGGATTCCTCCCCTTCCCTAACCATCTCCATTTCTGAAGAGACATTACCTACTTCTGTTACCTATTTGTTAGGGTCAGAATCCTTCAATGGCTTCCTGCCCCTTTCATTCCAAAGCTGATTACCAATGCCCTTCACAACCAAATCCTCTTCTTGAAACGAGTGAGGGACAATTTATGGTAGAAACCTTTTTGCTATGTTCCCATCCTCCTCAGACTGAACTTCATGCCTCATCTTGTCAGCTAAGCTCTCCCTTGCAACCAGTGTGTTATCATCCTTAAGACATTCAACACTGAAGCTTACCTCGTTATCCAGACTATCTTCATCCTCCTCATTCTTACCTTGGTTTACCGAGAATGGAGTCTCTTGATCTACTTGGACAGAGATACTCTCTTCAATTCTTTTATTCCCACAGTCTATTCCTGGGGATAAAATCATATTAATTATTTATTTCCGGCCACTTCCCAATCATTCTTCTCTTCCTAGGGTTCATACATAGACTCCATAGTAAAAAAATATTCCCATAGAAAGGGTTCCAAACCAAGCTTACTTCTGTTACCTTCAGTGGTTCTTATGATCTCATCATTTACTCAATTGAAACAAACTGATTCAACATGCATATCATGTATCTTATAAACATAAACTTGAATGCTGTAATAAATATAACTAGTAATCACATCCATGATAAGAAATAAGATAAACTCATGACACAAAGATTTGGTAACCTAGAAACCCTTGAATGTAAAACGGGGGTGGGGATGACAACCACAAATATTTACTACTGAAGTAACAAAGTGTGCCCATTAGTGCTACCAAATTTGGATCACTTTTGATGATCTACCTTGTGAGGGGTCTGCCCTGTTAAAGGCTTACAGACTATTAGGTCTACCTTGATTAAAAGATTTAAAACTTACATCTAAGAAAGCACTCTGTTAGGAGATTTACAAAGGTCGTTTAGGACCACTTTGTTAAGAGATTTACCATGATTCACTTGCAAAAATGTATCAGTACCTGATCCTTCAGTTTGAACTTCAAATGCTGATTACGAATCTCCTCTTTCCAATTCTTATCTGATCTCTAAATCTAATAACTCTGTTCTTCCCTTCACTACTCTGTTCGGTCACTATGTCGTATCTATGCTTCGTCAGAGTAGACACGATCTCTTCTCCTTCATGCATATTTTCCATTAGGGATTTGAGGTTTCCTGAAATAGAAAATAGATGAAGCTTCTAGATCAAGATCAATGATCTAGATTCATCTCTTTTGCCGCTTAAGAATTCCCTTTTTCTGATTGGTTGCTTGGCTTGCATAGGGATCAATGCTCTATCAGATCACGTAATTAAATCCATTAAATACCTTGACAATAATTAAATTTTGCATAGAAGTTGGCCAAAATAGTTTACATAAGTGTTTGTGCCATTCCAAACACATATACAAAAAACTGCTTCACTCGGCATATGAGGTCTCTGTTGCTCGGTCAAAACGGTGTTCATATGCTATTGCTCGGCACAAATCTCAACTCGAAAATCAATATACTTGGCAATTGATCTTCTCAAAAATTGTAGTGGTACTCGACAACCATTGACTTTCTCGGCAGTAACTACTGCTCGGTACAAAAATACAAGTCTTATACAATGCTCGGCCTTAGTAGAATAGCTTGGTCACAGTAATGACTGACTAACCTTCCTAGATAAATGACTAAGTGGTGGACACTAATAGACAACATAACTTGGAGATTAACAAACACTTCCCCCCTAGTCAACACTTCAACATATTGCTTAGACAACTATTTCCTTGTTGTATTCGTCTTCTCCCATTCCACCAGCAATCACTTTAGAATTCAGTTATGCTAACTCACCCTCCAACTTATATTTTTAGCAAAAATATTGTTAAACTCCTCCCTATTCCATGTTTTGAGTTGCTCCTTTAAAAATTATAGCTTTTTTAAAAGAGAAAGGCCTTATTACCTCATCTTTTCGTAGCTACCTCCTACCACTATGCAATCCTATCCAAAAAATTATCAGCACATAACCACATCGCCTCAAACTTAAAAGGATATCATTCTGGTGTAGAGTCCTCATGAATCTTGAAGCAAACAATGAAATGATCCGACCCTAAAAAGGGTAAGATCTCAACACTACAAGTCCAACTCATCCTTTCCCACTGTCATGTTAGAAAAAATCTATCTAATTTATCAACAATGTTAAGGAACCTACTTCTGCGATTGGTCCAAGTAAAGCCCCCATTACGAAGCTCCACATCCACCAAACGGTTGGCTACCTTGAGATCCTCAAAATATCTTTGACTCTTCCTAGCCCACCCTAAGCCCCCTTTCTTATCTGTAGGGCTTAGAATAGCATTGAAATCTTTTCCAAGAAGAAAGAGATCCTCCTTGTTGCCAAGTATATTGGACATGTCCTACTGTAAAGAAGAAAATATGGAGATCTTAAGATAAGGTTTTGAAAAATAGAGATTTGGGCATAAAGTTTACCCTATGCCTCCATTAATCATCTTACATTTAATTGTAATTGAGAAGGGGTGTAAATCTTGTAATGATTGCAAAGGAAAATGGAATGAAATACTTACCTATGAAAAAGAACCTGCTGAAAACCCTTTTAGGTGGTCTCAGAAACAGTTGGTTTTCGCAATCCTTTATTGAAACTACGAGATCTAAAAAACCTAGAAATCATTTTCTGTTCTGACATAGTTCCGATTTGTACCCTCAAGTCAATGTCGACCTTGACCCAGAATTTCCGATTGTGACCTATGGCAGAATCGACCTAAAAGTCTCAGACTAAAAATCTATTTTCGGATCCTGAAAGTTTTCCAAAAAGGGTATCTGAATTTGCACTCCGATCTGTTGTTCCAAACCTGTACCTGCAAGAAAAATGGTTTGTTTGTTGGGGGGGAGGGGTTTGCCTTGATCAAACCCCAGTTTTGGAATTAACCGTATAATCGAATTGAAATTGCATAAGTAAACAAAGTAAATAAACAAATTCACCTTGCTTGTATAGAAGCCCTTGTGGTGGATTCGAATACTTGGATCCACAAGTATGTATGCACCGAATGGATGTAGAATGTAGAATGTAGAATGTAGGATGCCTCAAATAAATTGCATGTAGATCTTCAACACCAATCTTGAATGGATCTTGGAATAGGAAGAAGCTTGGAGGAATGTGGATGGAGAAATCTTCAACAAGAGAGCTCCATAGAGCTTTGAATCCTTCAATGGCTACCAATGGATATCCTTGATGAATTGGATGCTTGAATGCTTGAGAATAGATGCTTTCTTCAAATCTTGATCCTTAGCTTTTACTTAGTTGATGGTTATCAAGTCTTTAGCGCTTGTGATTATGCTTGATGATGGTTAGAGAAAATGAGAGGAGAAAGCTTTCTTATATACAAATCTAGGGCACAATCTTCTAGAGAGGCTTACATAGGAGAATTAAATTACCATTAGAACTATACCCTTATAATTGGACCTATATTAAATATAATTTAAGAATCATTTCTTCAAAGACCAAAACAGCCAACCCGGAAGTAGGAATTAAACATTTTCGAAGCCTGAGATCTGGAAATCCCAAAAATCTGAAATTTGGACCCTAGGTCAAGAAAAGGTTGATTGTGACCTAGGTCAAGGTCAAGGTTGAATTTGACCTAGGTCAAGGGTGAGGTTGACCTTGATCTAGGTCAAGGGTGAGGTCAACCTTGACCTAGAAAGGTCATTTTTGACCCTGAGGTCAAAAATCTCAGTTTCCAGTTTAGGGTGTCAGAAATAGTCTAGAAAAGTGGGAAATGGGGCAGAATAGGGGAAAAAGCCAGATCCAAGTTAGAGACCCATTCAAGGCACTTGACATGACCCCAAACCACTTACTCAGAAGGCTAAACAATTCTATAATGGAAGTGCTTCCATTTTCCGACTATACACCTCCCATAAGGCTTTTTTAAAAGGACAATTTGGTCCATAGATATTCAAAAGAAAACAATTTGAAAATAATTACTTGGAGGAGACCTCCATCCATTTAAAATTACTTCCCTAATCTATAAGTCTCAAATCCACTCTAGTGTCATTCCACAGAACCCCCAGACCCATTGAAGCTCCATCTGCTCCAACAAAGGTCCCCTTCCAGTGAGCAAAGCTTCTATTAAAAGACTCCAAATCATTCATTTTTATTTTGGTTTCCTGCAAGAACACAATGTATGGCCTTACTTGATCAAGACACCTCTTGATCAGATGAATCTTTTCAGGGGCATCGGTGCCCTTGACATTCCACCATAGGACTTTCATTGTTTTCAGGAAAAGGCATAGCCTTTACTCGATCCCAAAAGCTTTGTCTGGTTTGCAGCACTTCCTACCATTTCCAGTTTCATTCTTGTGGTTTAAGGACCTTTCCTTTTTTTCTCCCCTAACTTTGGTTTTGAGAGGGATGATAGGGTTTGTTCCACAATTCTCAGCTCTAGAATACCCAAAATTTCATACATACGCAAATCATCTTCATCCCCTTCATCCTCTTGAGAATTATAGTCTGAATCCGAAGCCACTATATCGCCTCGACTATCTCTGGCTACATCAAAGGAACTATCCAGGTTTCTAATGGTTGAAATTTTGATGTCCTTAAAGAGGGATTCCTCCCCTTCCCTAACCATCTCCATTTATGAAGAGATATTACCTACTTCTGTTCCCTGGTTGTTAGGGTCAGAATCATCCAATGGCTTCCTGCCCCTATCATTCCAAAGTTGATTGCCAATGCCCTTCACATCCAAATCCTCTTCTTGAAAGGAGTGAGGGACAATTTTTGCTAGAAAACTTTATGCTATGTTCTCATCCTCCTCAGACTGAACTTCATGCCTCAACCTGTCATCTAAGCAATCCCTTGTAACCAGTGTGTTATCATTCTTAAGACATTCAACACTGAAGCTTACCTCGTTATCCAGACTATCTTCATTCTTCTCATCCTTACCTTTGTTTACTGAGAATGGAGTCTCTTGATCTACTTGGATAGAGATACTGTCTTCAATGCTTTTATTCCCATAGTCCATTCTTGGGGATAAATCATATAAATTATTTATTTCTGGCCACTTCCCAATCATTCTACACTTCCTAGGGTTCATACGTAGACTCCATAGTAAAAAAATCTTCCCATATCAAGGGTTCCAAACCAAGCTTACTTTTTTTACCTTCAGTGGTTCTTATGATCTCATCAATTACTCAATTGAAACAAACTGATTCAACATGCATATCATGTATCTTATAGACATAAACTTGAATGCTGTAATAAATATAACTAGTAATCGCATCCATGATAAGAAATAAGATAAAATCATGACACAAAGATTTAGTAACCCAGAAACCCTTGAAGGTAAAATTGGGGTGGAGATGACACCCACAAATATTTACTACTGCAGTAACAAAGTGTGCCCATTAGAGCTACAAAATTTTAATCACTTATGATGATCTACCTTGTGAGGGGTCTGCCTTGTTAAAGGGTTACAGACTATTAGGTCTACCTTGATTAAAGGATTTAAAAATTACACCTAAGTAAGCACTCTGTTAGGAGATTTACAAAGGTCTTTTAGGACCACTCTGTTAAGAGATTTACCATGACTCACTTGCAAAAATGTATCAATACCCGATCCTTCAGTTTTCACTTCAAATGCTGATTACAAATCTCCTCTTTCCAATTTTTATCTGATCTCTAAATTTAAAACTCTATTATGCCCTTCATTGCTCTGTTTGATCACTCTGTCTAATCTATGCTCCTTCGACATACAAATGATCTCTTCTCCTTCATGCATATTTTCCATTAGGGATGTGAGGCTTCCTTAAATAGAAAATAGATGAAGCTTCTAGATCAAGATCAACGATCTAGAATCATCTCTTTTGCCGCTTAAGAATTCCCTTTTTCTGATTGGTTGCTTGGTTTGCATAGGGATCAATGCTCTATCAGATCACATAATTAACTCCATTAAATACCTTGACAATAATTAAATTTTTCATACAAGTTGGTCAAAATAGTTTACATAAGTGTTTGTGCCATTCCAAACACATATATAGAAAACTGCTTCACTCGGCATATGAGGTCTCTGGTGCTCAGTCAAAATGGTGTTCATATGCTATCACTCGACACAAATCTCAACTCAAAAATAAATATACTCAGAAACTGATCTTCTCGGCAACTGTAGGGGTACTCGACAATCATTGACTTGCTCAGCAGTAACTACTACTCGGTACAAAAATACAAGTCTTATACAATGCTTGGCCTTAGTAGAATAGCTTGGTCATAGTGATGACCAACTAACTTGCCTAGATAACTGACTAAGTGTTGGACACTAATAGGAAACATAACTTGGAGATCAACAAACACTTCCTCCCTAGTCGACACTTCAACATATTGCTTAGATAACTATTTCCTTGTTATATTCGTCTTCTCCCACTCCATCACAAATCACTTTAGAATTCAGTTATGCTAACTCACCCTCCAACTTATATTTTTAGCAAAAATATTTCTAAACTCCTCCCTATTCCATGTTTTGAGTTGCTCCTTTAAAAATTGTAGTTTTTTGAAAAAGAGAAAGGCCTTATTACCTAATCTTTTCATAGCTACCTCCTACCACCATGCAATCCTATCCAAAAAATTATCAGCATGTAACCGCATCTCCTCAAACTTAAAAGTCGATCATTTTGGTGTAGAGTCCTCATGAATCTTGTAGAAAATAGGGAAATGATCCAACCTTGGAAAGGGTAAGATATCAACACTACAAGTCTAACTCATCCTTTCCCACTGTCATGCTAGAAAAAATCTATCTAATTTATCAGCAATGTAAAGGAACCCACTTCTACGGTTTGTCCAAGTAAAGCCCCCATTATGAAGCTCCACATCCACCAAACCATTGGCTACCTTAAAATCCTCAAAATCTCTTTGAATTTTCCCAGCTCACCCTAAGCCCCCTTTTTTCTCTGTAGGGCTTAGAATAGCATTGAAATATTATCCAAGAAGAAAGAGATCCTCCTCCTTGTTGCCAAGAATATTGGAGATATCTTGCCATAAGGCTTTTTTTTTTAAAGAAGGACGATTTGGCCCACAGATATTCAAAACAAAGAAAGTTGAAAACAATTACTTGGAGGAGACCTCGAGCCATTTCCAATTACTTCCATAATCGATAAGTCTCAAATCCACTATAGTGTCATTCCACAGAATCCCCAGACCCATTGAAGCTCCATCTGCTCCAACAAAGGTTCCCTTCCAGCGAGCAAAGCTTCTCTTAAAATACTTGAAATCATTCACTTTTATTTTGGTTTCCTGCAAGAACACAATGTCTGGCCTTACCTCATCAAGACACCTCTTTATCAGACGAATCTTGTCAGGGGCATTTCTTCCCTTGATATACCGTCATAGGACCTTCATTTTTTTCATGAAAAATCATAGCCTTTACTCGATCTCAAAAGCTTTGTCTGGTTTGTAACACTTCCTGCCATTTCCAATTTCATTCTTGTGGCTTTAGGACCTTTCCTTTTTTCCTCGGCTAAATTTGGTTTTGAGAGGGATGACAGGGTTTGTTCCATAGTTCTCAGCTCTATAATACCCAAAATTTCATACATACCCAAATCATCTTCATCCCCTTCATCATCTTGAGAATTATAGTCTAAATCCGAAGCCACTATATCACCTTCACTATCTCTGGCTACATCAAAGGAACTATCCAGGTTTCTAATGGGTGAAATTTTGATGTCCTTAAAGAGGGATTCCTCCCCTTCCCTAACCATCTCCATTTCTGAAGAGATAACTTACTTATGTTACCTGGTTGTTAGGGTCATAATCCTCCAATGGCTTTCTGCCCCTGTCATTCCAAAGGTGATTGCCAATGCCCTTTACAACCAAATCCTCTTCTTGAAAGGAGTGAGGGACAATTTCCACTAGAAACCTTTCTGTTATGTTCCCATCTTCCTTAGACTGAACTTCATGCCTCAAACTGTCATCTAAGCTCTCCCTTGTAACCAGTGCGTTATCATCCTTAAGACATTCAACACTGAAGCTTACCTCGTTATCCAGACTATCTTCATCCTCCTCATCCTTACCTTGGTTTACTGAGAATGGAGTCTCTTGATCTACTTGGACAAAGATACTCTCTTCAATGCTTTTATTCCCACAGTCCATTCCTGGGGATAAAATCATATTAATTAATTATTTTTGGCCACTTCACAGTCATTATTTTCTTCCTAGGGTTCACACGTAGACTCCATAGTAAAAAAATATTCCCATAGCAAGGGTTCCAAAGCAAGATTACTTCTATTACCTTCAGTGGTTCTTATGGTATCATCATTTACTCAATTGAAACAAACTGATTCAACATGCATATCATATATCTTATAAATATAAACTTGAATGCTGTAATAAAAATAACTAGTAATCACATCCATTATAAGAAATAAGATAAACTCATGACACAAAGATTTGGTAACCCATAAACCCTTGAAGGTAAAACGGGGGTGGGGATGACAACCACAAATATTTACTACTGAAGTAACAAAGTGTGCCCGTTAGTGCTACAATATTTTGATCACTTTTGATGATCTACCTTGTGAGGGGTCTGCCCTGTTAAAGGCTTATAGAGTATTAGGTCTACCTTGATTAAAGGATTTAAAACTTACAGCTAAGTAAGGACTCTATTATGATATTTACAAAGGTATGTTAGGACCACTCTATTAAGAGATTTACCATGATTCACTTGCAAAAATGTATCAGTACCTGATCCTTCGGTTTGAACTTCAAATGCTGATTACGAATCTCCTCTTTCCAATTCTTATCTGATTTCTAAATCTGATAACTCTGTTCTTCCCTTCCCTTCTCTGTTTGGTCACTCTGTCTAATCTATGCTCCTTCAACATACACACGATCTCTTCTCCTTCATGCATATTTTCCATTAGGGATTTGAGGCTTCCTTGAATAGAAAATAGATGAAGCTTCTAGATCAAGATCAATGATCTAGATTCATCTCTTTTTCCACCTAAGAATTCCCTTTTTCTGATTGGTTTCTTGGCTTGCACAGGGATCAATGCTCTATCAGATCACGTAATTAACTCCATTAAATACCTTGACAATAATTAAATTTTGCATAGAAGTTGGCCAAAATAGTTTACATAAGTGTTTGTGCCATTCAAAACACATATACAAAAAAATGCTTCACTCAGCATACGAGGTCTCTGGTTCTCGGTCAAAATGGTGTTCATATGCTATCGTTCGACACAAATCTCAACTTGACAATCGATATATTTAGCAAATGATCTTCTAACAAACTGTAGGGGTACTCGGAAACTGTTGAATTTCTCGGTAGTAACTACTACTCGGTACAAAAATACAAGTCTTATACAATGCTTGGCCTTAGTAGAATAGCTTGGTCACAGTGATGACCGACTAACCTACCTAGATAAATGACTAAGTGTTGGACACTAATAGGCAACACAACTTGGAGATCAACAAACACTTCCTCCCTAGTCAACACTTCAATATATTGCTTAGACAACTATTTCCTTGTTATATTCATCTTCTCCCATTCCACCAGCAATCACTTTAGAATTCAGTTATGCTAACTCACCCTCCAACTTATATTTTTAGCAAAAATATTTCTAAACTCCTCCCTATTCCATGTTTTGAGTTGCTCCTTTAAAAATTGTAGTTTTTTGAAAAATAGAAAGGCCTTATTGTTGGAATTAATGGGAAGTGTGTACTGAGAGGGGAGGGGTGAATCAATACCTCTAAAACTTTTGTATCCTTTAATCAATTAACCTTTGTGTAATCAATTGTTTATCCAACCATTTGTTCTATATTATGTTGATGCAAGATATATCAATTCATAAACTTAACATACATGTGAACATTCATAGAAACATTCATGAAAGTAATTGACACATAACACAAGATATGATATCGTAGAAAGCTCCTGTTAGGAAGTAAAAACTGCGGTGGGGATGACACCCACAAAATCTTCACTATCTGCAGATTGGAAGGGGCCGACTAAGGCTTACAATTTGATAACTTCTGATGATCTACCCGGTTAAGAGTTTCTGTGGAGACCTATTAAAGTTTACTCGGTTAAGAGCTTTAGCAACACTGTTGAGTCTGCACTCGGTTATGAGATTTATATTTGGACTGTTAAATCCACCTTCCTTGAAAGGATTTTTACACTTTGCTTCACTTGTTAGAATGATAGAAATTACAATTTAACCTGGTAAATTCCATCTCCTATTGCTGATACAGATCCTTTTAAGTTTACATGAATAAGATTATTACCTAATGTGATTGAATAATACCTCTGATTCTCAGTAGCCTTTGTTCTTGGTTCTTGCTAACCAAATTCACCTTTTGTTGTTCTTGTTCTTTAAACTTTCAATCTGATCCATAGATGTGCTCGCAAGCTTCATTCATCCTCTCTTCCATATTAACACATTTATAATGAATGATTGCATCATCTATTTATAAGATGGATTGACATCATCAAGTTTCATGAAAAACAATATTAAGTCTAAGTTCAGGTTTACAACTTTACCTTGATGTTCTAGTCTATGTGTTTTAAATCAGTTAGACTGATTAAAGCACTTACATTCATGTTTCTTGTCCCTAAAGAAATGGTTTTAAAAACAAATCAAGATTCTATAAATAGAATAAGACTATTTTATCTAACGTGGAAGTTAGATCCACTTTTTGCGGGCTGCAACTGACTTTCAGTTTCTAACGGTCGGTTATGCTCTGAAACTAGTTGACTGTCTTTCGAGTTGGTTCTCTCGGGTTCCTCTTTATCCTTCTGACTTTGCATTTTTGGTGTACACACAAAATTGTGTCATTGGTTTTTTTTGTACTTATCCATTTTCAGTGATCTCTTTATATCTAATTTTCAGACTGCTCTTTGTCCTATCTTTCGGTGTATGCTTATCGAAAGTGTTGTTTGCATACTAATGAAAAATTAATGTCATCAATCTCCCCCTTTGACATTAGTATCAAAAACTGATATGTGCAAAATATTAACAAAATGTTAAGTATGTACAACATATATAATCCTTAGTCATTTCATGACTCCCCCTATGTATATGCCGGTATATCACCTTTTTCGGTAGTAATGTATAGTTTCCTACCTATCTGTACATATCACATCTTTCCCTCTATAAAATACATATACTTATCATTTTCCCCCTTTTTTGATATTAAGGGCAAAGGTCTATACCTTATAGCTTATCAAAAATGTGAGAGTGTGAAGACTTCATGTCTTCCATCATCTTCTCCCATCATTCCTTTAAGTTCTCTAGAGCCATGTGCTCGAGTGTGATCTTGGAGTGCATGTCGTAGATGCTTTCTGCTAAAGACATCTCGGGGGTTGCTATCAGTTGCCTTGCTGAACTGATATGCTGTTGAAGCATGCCAGATTTGGTAGAAGTTGAGATTGGAGCTCGGTGACTTCTTCTCTGAAGTGTGTCTCTGCTTCCCACAGTTCCTGCCTTAACCTTTTTATTTCAATTATTTTCTCATAATGCAACTTTAGTGCATTGTTATCGGTGGTTAAGTTGTTAGCACTGTTAGCTAGATCTGAATCTAAATTTTCCATGTTTTCACTATTCTCTTTAGTGAACTTTTCCAGTGTGCTTAGTTGTTGAACCAAGGAAATAGCTTCATTGATAATTGGATCTAATTCACTAATGAATTTTGAAAGATTTACCTTGTTAACTGCCACTTCTTGGCTAATGTTCTCAATAATTTTCTGCTGGTACTTCTGCTCTGCTCTCTCTTCTATTGCCTTCTCTACATCAATGTTCTGTGTTGTAATTTCTTTGGTGAGAGTGGCTAGTTGATCAAGAATTGGCTTATTCTGATCAACATCAACATCAGGTACAATTTGGTGCAATATGTCCCTTATTTCTAGTACCATGGAGTCTCGGTGTTGTTTCCTCATCTTCTCCTATAATGCCTTCCTTTGGCATATTTCACTGTATTCATTCAATGCTTCATAATCAAGTGTTGTTGGGTCACATTTGGGTATCTCAATGATTTCATCTAAATTGACTTCCAACTTATTCTTATTGGGTTTCTTCTTCTTCTTTTGTGTTTCACTTGAATGTAAAACCATATCCATCTTCTCAACTTTGTCTGTTGTGCTTGATGAAGTGATTTGTGGTGCTTCTTTTTACTGCTTTGTTTCGGTTTTAGCTTGCTGATTTTCTTTAGATGTCTCCACATTAACCTTTACATTCTTTCTAGCAACCATTGTGGTTTTCTTAGGAGTTCCATACTTTGGTTTATCTCCTTCATTGGTGTCCTTATGCACTTCATCTGTCGTTGTCTGTGCATCCTTCTCTGTTGTGTCTCCATCTTCTTACTTTGTATCTCCTCCTGTAACCTTGTCAGTATCAGTTACTGTGTGAGTGTCTCCGATGTCTTTCTGATCATCGGTGTTGTCTTTCTTTCCTTCTTCTCCTGCATCCTCAGGAATGCTTGAATCCTTTGTTGGGATTAATGGGAAGTAGTACTGAGAGGGGAGGGGTGAATCAGTACCTCTAAAACTTTTAACCCTTTTCACCATTCATCATTAGTAATCATTCTTTACTATATTACCAACCATTTCTGATGTTATTTCTTATGCATGTAATAGTAATCCATAATCTTTAATTGTTTGCAACATTCATGAAAGTAATAAACACATAACACAAGATATGATATCGCAGAAAACTCCTGTTAGGAAGTAAAAACTATGGTGGGGATGGCACCCAAAAAATTCACTATCTGCAAAATGGAAGGGAGACGGTAAAGGCCTACAATTGATCACTTCTAATGATCTAACCTGTTAGGAGTATTAAAGTGGAGACCTGTTAAGATCTACTCTGTTAAGAGCTTTTAGCAACACTAATGAAGTGTGCACTCAGTTAAGAGATTTACAACAGGACTATTAGGTCCACCTTTCTTGAAAGGATTTCTTAAGTGTACTACACTTGTTAGAATGAGTACAAAATGTTTGACCTGACTGTATGCAATCTATAATTTTTGATCACAGATCCATTAAAGATCTCATAATATAAATATCACCTATAATGATTGATTAATACATTTTCTTGCTCATCGGTAGCCTATGTTCTGTTCTTGAAACTGAATTGATCCTTTTCTGTCCTTCTACATGAAATCTCTTGTCTGATCCTTAGATGCTCTCAGTGGCTACAATCATCATTGAACAACATGATCACAATAGATTGAGCATCTATTTATACAAGTATTCAACCTATTCTAGAATCACGCATTACAATGTTAACTCTTGATCCAAGGTTTACAACTAGACCTTGATCCTTTAGTTTGCATGTTTTAAAACAATTGAACTGATTAAAACAACAATAATTACATTGCTTTCTCCGTACATAATGGATTGAAAAAAAATCAAGAAGCTAAATATAAAACTTCAGTGATTTATCTGACATGGAAAGTCAGATAGACTTTTGTGGGATGTAACTGACTGTTGGTTCTTGACCGTCAGGTTGAACTGAAAGTCTGTCATTGTTTCTTTGTTAAACTAATTTTTAGGTTCCCTTCATTTTTTGGGTTCCTCTCTCTTCTGTTTTTTCAGGTTGCACTGTTGGTTACTTATCGGGTTCCCTTGTCCTTTTTTTCATCGGGTAACACTGAATAGTGTTTGTCAGGATACTTTGTACTTGGCAGTATCAGGTAACCTTGGCATTGGGTAGTGCTATGCCCTGTCTGTCAGTGTAGTGTAAACCGATGTTGTAGATTATGTTTTTTATTACATATACTAATGGCAAAATATAATGCCTTCAATCTCCCCCTTTGACATTAGAATCAAAAACTGATATGTGCATAATACTAAAGTGTTTAGTATGTACACCATGTATATATCCTTGTCATTATATGACTCCCCCTAACTGTATGCATCAGTATAGTGTAAGTATATGTACATGTATACTGTCCTTTATACTATAAATTCCCCTGTTCTTTGCTCTTTCAACTGACTGACTGTACAAATCATTTCATCCTTCATTTCCCCTTTTATTGTTGACTGTACATATCATTTCCCCCTTTAGTTGATACTCATGACAAAAATGTACAACTTATAAGTTGTCAAAAATGTGTAACTTACAATGTGTCCAGAATATGTGAGTGGGCGTTCTTGATATCTTCAAGCAATTTCTCCCATTTTTCTTCTAGGAGTTCTAGTGCCATGTGCTCTAGCTCTATTCGGGCATGCATATCATAAATTCTATCGAGGACAAACATTTCTAGGCTGGCAATTAGTGCTCTTGCCTCTGTCATATGTTTTTGCAGTAGTGAGAGTGTTGGTAAGAGTTGTGCTTGAAGCTCATTTACCTCATCTCTGAACTTTGTCTCTGCTATCAGTATGTCTTGTCTCAGCTTTCGAGCTTGCTTGAGCTTCTCATTGTGCAATTTGATTGTCTCTTCACTATTCATGAGACTTTATGCACTTGTGTGAAGATCAACATCTATCTGTGCTATCTTGTTGGTATAATCCTTAGTGAGTTGATCTAGCGTGCATAACTTTTGTATCAAGGTAATAGATTGTGAGATTATTGGATCTATTGTGCTAACCAGTTCAGAAAGATTTACCTTTTGCAATGCCACTTCTTAGCTTATCTTCTCAGCTATCTTGAACCCATATTTCTGTTCAAGTCTATCTTCCATGGCCTTCTCAACATCTATGTTCTGAGATGTGATCGCATCTGTGAGAATCACTAATTGATCAAGCATTGGGGTTGTTTGATCAACATCTACATTAGGTACAATTTGTTGAAGTATTCCTTGTGCAACTTCAAGTACCTTTGCCTCTTTGGTGGATTTTCTCAACTTGTCTTGCATTTCTTTCCTCTCACAAAGTCTTGCATACTTTGTTAATTTAGTTGGATCCAATGTCCTAGGATCACAAACTGGGATCTGAATTATTTCATCCAGTGTCACTGGATTCTTATGCTTTCTTTTCTTCTTCCTTGAGATTTGAGTGGAAGCAGATGTGCGAACTACCATTGCTAGTTCAGTTGTCTTTTTTGATGCGCTCGGTGAAGGATTTGTTGAAGATGCTTCTTGTGTTTTTTTCTTGGGGTTCACCTATCAGTTTGGTGAAGATGTCTCTCCATCAACCTTGAGTGTCTCTGCAACTTTTTCTTCTAATTTCTTCTCCTGCTCATTTTTCTTGGCTTCTTCACCTTTTTCTTTCTTCTTGTCCTCTTCTACTTTTTGTGCTTCCTCTTTACTTTGATCAGTAGATGTGTCTTTCTAATCATCGGTTGTAGCTTGTTTTGCAGTTATATCCTTTGTTGCATCGGTTGTGTCCTTAGTCTCTGCATCACCCTTGTCCTTGGGTATGCTAGTATCTGCTGCATTACCTTCTAGTAGATTTATGGCCTTTATTAGCACTGGCATATTTTCTCGAGTGCTCACTTGTGCTGCATCTTGATTTGTGCCTTGCTCATCAGTTTTATCCTATTGAGCAGTAAAATCTTCATCCTTTTGTAGTTGATCGGCAAGGTCCAGATCTGTGATGTCTATAATTGAAGTGTCTGGCCATATTTCATCAGCAACATCCATGTCTTTGTTTCCTTGGGTCTCCAATGATTTTTTCTTGATCTGATCCTTAAGAGATTTAAATATTACATCATCTTCTTTCTGAGAATCTTTATCTGAATCATACTGAGTGATGTCTTGAATGTCAAGATCATCCATGACTTTTTCTAAGTGAATGGGCTCAACATTATCAACATTGTCCAAAGAAATGTGCTGAGGACTTTCCTTATCTTTCTCCTCCTCTCTATGAGTGTGTCGGTGAGAAGTAATTGATTCTCATGACTTTTTGACTCTACAGGCAGATCTAAGAGTTGTCTCCATTTGGTCTCGGTCATACTATCTAGCTCTATTAACTTATCTTCTAGCACTTTGTAAGCTCTAAGATTAGCTACAAATTTGCTTGAGTGTTTCTTCATTATTTCCTTGATTTGTTCCATCTTTGATTCAGGAGGCATAAGTGTGACAAGTACCCTCTCCCTTGCTTCCTTTTCTATATGTAGAGCATATGACCATTCTTGTGAAATTATATTACCTAGATCTTTGGGTATTTGGCTTATAAACTCCACTGGTACATATTTAAACTTGACTGTTTCCCTATTTATGGCATCTTGTATCTTGGTTTGGTCTTTTGGTTCAAAGTTTATCCCATTGTCTGATCTTTCTACTAGTCATGGTACTGGTAGTAGCAATTGAATCAGCAATTTCATCAATTGTTCTAGTAAGAAAAATTTTCTTACTTACATCAGGCTCATCCTCTTTGGAATCCTCAATGTCAACTTTAGTCTTGACCATTCTTTTCCTCTTTGTAGGTGTTTGTTTCTCAATTTTCTTCTTTGTTTTCTTTGTTGGCTGCTTCCTCTTATAGTTTCTCACTTGACCTTTCTTTAGAGGTGTAGTTTTTTTTGCTGTTTGGCTCCTTGTTCTTTGTTTCTTTGTAGGAGGTGGAGGTGTATCAGACTCAGTTGCCTCAGAGTCTGATTTTTGCTTGTCTTTCCCTTCACCGATGGTACCCTGTTCATCAGTTTCCTTTGTTTGTTCCTCCTCATTAACTGATAGAATCTTTTCAAGATTCTTAACCATCTTATTCTTTTTGTTGACATAATTCTTGATCACTAGGCTTATTTTTGTCTTTGAATTGGCCTCTTCATAAGTGCCAAACCTTGGTTGTTTGCTGTCAAGTGGCTCATTGATTAATGCATCAATTACATTTGTTGCTTGATCTATGTTGATTTCATAATCAAAGGGGGCTAACCAAGATATTCTTGGTACAACCAGTTTTGTGTGTGTGAAGTCTATATCCACCATAAAACATATCTCATCCCTACGTTTTTCAATTAGTTTCTCAAGGATCCTCACTCTTTCCATCATATTTTCCTTGAATTCAAGAAAGTATGCAGTCATAATTGAATCAAAATTATCTCCTAGTGACTTAATAAGTTCACTAATTTACAGTGTGACCGGCTTTGTAGTATCCCATTTCACTTTTCCTGCTGAAGGAAAGTATTCTTAAAAGTAGAAGAATATACACATGATAAGTGAGCCGAACTTACATGTGTTAGTCTTTGTAGACCTGATCGTTGTCATGTTCTCATTAAGTTGCTTTAATAGGATCTCATACAGATCCATCTAAATTTCCTTTGTACATATCTTGTAAGCTGTGCTTATTGCTCTTGAAGCTATGTTGTTAAGCCTACTTGCTTGGAAGATCTTGTAACTAATTACACATGCACCGAACCTCAGTTCCTTGTCAGTGATGGTGTTAACCTTAAGACCTTTGTTATCCCACATAGCTTTTGTGAGCTTTTCAACTTCTGGTCTGGAGGGATGCTTATGTGCCTTAGGCTTGTTGGTTATTGGATAACCAGTTACAACATGAAGGACATCCTTAGTGATTTTCTTAGATTGATCTAACCACAACTTATGATCATGCATTCTACTAAGTACCAACCTAATCTAGTCGGTTTTGAAAACTCTCAGGAAATATAGGGAATTAGTTATCCCTTTAACCTCTAAGTGTTTTTTCTCTTCCTTTAGGTTCCCTTGTGCATCACACAACTTCTGGTAAGCTTGGTCTATCTCTAGAACACCTATTTCAACAATCTTACAGTGAATCTAGGACCTTACATGCTCTATTAGCAAAACCCTAGGTGAAATCTTAGAAAATGCACCGAATTCATCGGCTTGCGATGCAATCTTCGGGCATATCTTGTACTTTGGTTCCACACAGGTGCTGTTCTATATTAGCCTAACCAACTTATTCTTATCATTCTTGATCTTTACAGTTCTTGAAGTGGTTTCCATCATTTTTTAAATTTAGGGCTTTCTTGAAAATAACAATAGAGTTCTTTGGTGCCCTTGGTACTTACTTTGATCTATAAAACTGGTGAGTGATCTGTTTGGAGTGTGCTGGATCGAGTCAAGGTCGCTCTACTATCTGATCTTTTATCGCTATGGTTTCGCTCTGCTTTTTCTCTTCAAATCATGTGTGCAAAATGAAGTGCTCCCATCGAGTATTTATAGACATTTTCCCTAAGTCTGTCATCAATGATCAACAACTCTTTGGGTCATGAAGACGGAGTTCGTCAGGAAGACTCTTCATTAACATTATCGGTGTTGTCAGGATGTTCAGGATAGATGTTAAGATTTCTTCTTTCATCGACGGATATCAGTGTTCTGTCATGACAACTTTACAACTTTGCTTCCTTACCGACAGGTGTCAGGTTACATTAGAAACTTAGCCATTTTATGTGTTGACCGACGATTCTCGGTAAGTGTAGACAACTCATCCTTTATGTTCATGAATGATTTTTGGTATGTGTTTACTGATGGGGTTGTTTTCTTAGAATTGTAACAAGTAACATAATATGCATCTTTATTCATGCAGATTTTGACTATCTATCAATTTGTATAATGGAACTGATGCAAAATATGACTTGGTGTAGTGCAGTTCCATACTTACTTATTTAGCTTAAGTGGGGGTGGTGATGTCACCGGGTCCATTGGATGGGGTGTCACCATTTGCATTGCTTGGTCCAGCTTCATCATTGCTTGAATCTTTTCTCCACATTTTTTCTCTTGCCCTCTGGATATCTTCAATGGTGTTTCCATTGGGATATTTGCTTGTCTCTGTCATTCGGTCTCTGCAGTCTTTCTTGAGATGACCAACTTTATGACAATGTAAGCATGCCATTCTGGGGTTTGTCTAGCCTCTGGACTTTTTGGTCCATGCTCTCATGCAGTTTGCAGCAATGTTACCATATCTACCACATGATGTACATTTTGTCCATGTACTGTGTTAGAGTAATAGTCTATCGGGTTATTAATTAAATCATTATGATCTAATTACTAACCCACCTATTCACTCTAGTTGCTTAAGCTAACCTTAGGTTTTCCCTTTTAGGGTTTCGTGATTCCTTTTATAAGGATTCACCTCTTAGTTTTCTTTATGGAGTTCTTTTACATCACATTGTAATCATAGAAACATATCATTAATATATTATTTTCTGTTGCATACGATGTCTCCTCTGGCTTTTTGGCCTCCATAGCCATTCTTCTCTTCTGTCTTTGCTTCTTTCTCTGTGATATTCTTTCATGCAGGTGTTCTTGGGTGGATTTGTTTTCCTCAAATCTAACATGGTATCAGAGCCATCTTGCTACTAGCTGTTCGTGTTTTGTTGAAGCGTTCCAGACACAGAGGGTTTCAGAAGTTTTTTCGGTGTTTTTTATTAGATCTGGGGGGTCTTTTTTTTTTTGAGGCACTTTCGACCAAAACTGACCTCACAGTTGCGTCCAGAAGGCCCAAAAACCCTAGAATCCATATAAGGCATGTCTGTTTTGGACACCGAGGCATCTGAGGAAAATTTCTTGGCCTTCCAAGGCCGTACGGGCACGTTTCTCGAGGAAAAAAATAAAAAAAATGTTTTTTTGGCATTTTTAAAACGCGCGCAGTGTAAAAGGAATGGCGCCACCGGCGCGCCACCGCCGCCGGCCAGCGCCCGACCGCCACCCTCCCTGCTCCACCTCCAACGGTCTGCCCACCGCCACCGCTAGGCCCCGTCGGCCTCTGCCTGCCGACCTTTGCCGCGCTCCGCGGTCCCCGCCTCTGGTCTGCACCACCTGCGCCGCTCTGCCTCCGACCCGCGCCACCCGTGCCGCCTGTGGGGTCTGTGTAGCCCCCGCGGGCCATTTAGCCCTACGGCTGGTCGTATGGGCGACTAGGGGCCCCGGTTTAGCCCCCTGCACGCGCCATGCGCCTAGGGGCGCTATTTTTTTAGCCCCAAGGGCTTATTTTTTGTCTTTTGAGGCCTTTCTGACCCCCCGAGACTGTTTTCTCTCTATCTTGAGCATTCGGGGGTCTTTTTCTGACTTCCATATACCATCGAAAAGCTCTTTCTGAGCACTTTATGATGATGGAGGTTAGGGTTTTGGGTTCTTCCATTTTGACAGTATTTTTTGCTGTTGAAGTCCGATGTCTATTTTTGCCTTCCGAGAGTCATATCTGGCTCATCCGGACTCCGTTTTTGGCAAACCAGATATCGTCGAAAAGCTGGTTCAGTGAACTATTAAGTTGCAGGGGTCTTTTTTCTAGATTCTACTCTAGGTTCTCTCTCCTTTGAGTTTGGCAGTTTTTGCACTCTGGTGGATTGCTTGGGTCTACATGTCTTGGGATCTCTTCTTCTGATTTTCTAGCTCACTCTCTTTCTGACTTCTGAGCTTGTATGCTTCTCCACTGTTGCATATTTGTTCTGTAAACATACTGAGATAAAGTGCCTACTTCTGCATTTCTGAGATCTTGCACACCTTGTATGGTTTTTGTACTCGCACTCTGTTATAAAGTGCCATGGGGGGTTATGATGATTATGCCATTTTAGGTGCATCCACCTTTGTCAAGTGAGCGTACCTTCCATGAAATTATCCCATGCTGTGTGTCGGTGACACCGCCCTTTATCCTGTGTTCATACTTTTGTTGCACTGTTGGTGTTCCTGGTTCTGCTTTCTGCAGATGTTTCTGGCATTGCATTTCAGTGTTCCTGTCACCTCTCCCGATTCAGCATTATGGGGGGGGGGTTCACCTGTTGGTTCTATTGCTTCCTGGTTCGATTGATCAGCTCTTCAGACATTGTCTTCTCTACCTGGTCATGCACTTCAGTGGGGGTTCCAACAGTCTCTTCTGACAGAGTTTTCAGCTTCATGCTTCGGAGATGTTTCTTTCTCTTTCTTGTTCCTTTCTCTGGGACATCTTTTCCCTAGATTGAAGGCTTAGTTTCCTTCATCTAGTTCATTTCTTGTACTTAGGTACCTGATCAGGCCTTGTTGCCGGGACCCATCTTTCCTGCTTTCTACAGTAGTTTCCTAGGTTTTGCTTCTCCCTAAGCTTATCTTAAGGGGGGTGTTAGAGTAATAGTCTATCGGGTTATTAATTAAATCATTATGATCTAATTACTAACTCACCTATTCACTCTAGTTGCTTAAGCTAACCTTAGGTTTTCCCTTTTAGGGTTTCGTGACTCCTTTTATAAGGATTCACCTCTTAGTTTTTTTTATGGAGTTCTTTTACATCACATTGTAATCATAGAAACATATCATTAATATATTATTTTCTGTTGCATACGATGTCTTCTCTGGCTTTTTGGCCTCCATAGCCATTCTTCTCTTCTGTCTTTGCTTCTTTCTCTGTGACAGTCTTGCATGCAGGTGTTCTTGGGTGGATTTATTTTCCTCAAATCTAACATACTGTAGTCCCATACATATTGATTACCAATTCTCTTTGGTTAATAGGGAGTTTCTTGACCTTTAGGCTTCCATGCTTGCCTTTTCTTTTTTCAGCATTCAAGACTTGTGTGCCCATTCATTTTGCATGTAGGACAATATTTTTCCATGTAGGTTTCCTTCTTTGGTTGATCTATCTTAGACTTACATTCATATGCTTTATGTCCTTTCTTGTTACATTTATAATATAATCCTATGAATGAAGATGTAGATTTAGGAGTACCTTTCATCTTGCCTTAGCATACATTTGATGTGTGGCCTTGCTTTCCACAGTGATTACATGTCAGCTTTCTTGGTCTTAGATTTTCATAAACATTCTTTGGATTGGCTTGATTTGATGATTCTCCGTTTTCAGTAAAGCCTAGACCATTGTAGTTGTTGAGTCTTCGTTGTCCTTCAAGAAAATATCCATTCTTTTATTGCTTTCTTTAGCCTTTCTGATAATTTCATTATGTTGTTGCTGAACTCTAACCTCATGCTTTAGTTTTTCATTCTCTTCTCTTAGTTCACCGATAGCCTGTACTCTTTCATTGAGTTCTATATTCATTCTGTTTGCTTCTTGACTTGTAAGAATAATCTGGTTTGTAATCTCATGGTGATGCTCAACATGTTTTTGAATTTATAACTCCTTTTCTTGTAGCTTCTCTGTAATCTTCCTTCTGTCATCAATAGCTAGTGTTATTTCTATTTTAGCTTGTCTAGTAGAACTCATGACATCAATCATTCTTACCATTTAGGTTTCTTGACCGATTTGCAGCATGTTTATTTTCTCTATCAGATGTTGACTGATCTCCTTTAGATTTGTGATGTTCTCTTCTAATGTATTTGATGCATTACTTGTATTTGATCCTGAAGATTCAAATAAATATAGAATCTCTTCTTCTAGATAATCTTTTTCATTGCTCTGAGTTGCCATACCTTTTCTCTCATCCAACAACTCTCTCATCTTGATTCTCGTTTCTTTATATTGTTCATAGAACATCTGAATTTCATGCTTTTTATTCTCAATATTTTTATGAAGTTTGTACTTCTCCATTGTATGATATTTTATCTTAAGCCTTTAAGCTTTCCAAGAAGAGACTTAGCTCTGATACCAATTGTTGGGATTAATGGGAAGTAGTACTGAGAGGGGAGGGGTGAATCAATACCTCTAAAACTTTTAACTCTTTTCACCATTCATCATTAGTAATCATTCTTTACTGTATTACTGACCATTTCTGATGTTCTTTATTATGCATGTAATATTAATCCATAATATTTAATTTTTTGCAACATTCATAGAAATACTCAAGAAAGTAATAAACATATAACACAAAA
This sequence comes from Thuja plicata, assembly GCA_018584345.1. Lineage (NCBI taxonomy): Eukaryota > Viridiplantae > Streptophyta > Pinopsida > Cupressales > Cupressaceae > Thuja > Thuja plicata. Next base: position 1,299,479 of record MU224936.1, on the reverse strand, counting down.
TATGATATCGCAGAAAACTCTTATTAGGAAGTAAAAACTGCGGTGGGGATGGCACCCACAAAACTTCACTATCTACAGAATGGAAGGGAGCCGGTAAAGGCTTATAATTGATCACTTCTAATGATCTACCCTGTTAGGAGTATTAAAGTGGAGACATGTTAAGATCTACTCTGTTAAGAGCTTTTAGCAACACTAATGAAGTGTTCACTCGGTTAAGAGATTTACAATAGGGCTGTTAGGTCCACCTTTCTTGAAAGGATTTCTTAAGTGTACTACACTTGTTAGAATGAGTACAAAATGTTTGACCTGACTGTATGAAATCTATAATTGCTGATCACAGATCCATTAAAGCTCTCATAATATAAATATCACCCATAGTGATTGATTAATACCTTTTCCTTCTCGTCAATAGCCTGTGTTCTATTCTTGAAACTGAATTGATCCTTTTCTGTCCTTCTAGATGAAATCTCTTGTTTGATCCTTAGATTCTCTTAGTGGCTACAATCATCATCGAACAACATGTTGACAATAGATTGAGCATCTATTTATACAAGTATTTGACCTATTCTAGAATTACACATTACAATGTTAACTCTTGATCCAAGGTTTGCAACTTGACCTTGATCCTTTAGTTTGCATGTTTCAAAATAGTTGAAATGATTAAAGAAACAATAATTACATCTCTTTCTCTGCACATAATGGAGTTAAAATAAATCAAGAAGCTAAATATAAAACTTTAGTGATTTATCTGATGTGGAAAGTCAGATCCACTTTTTGCGGGATGTAACTGACTGTCGGTTCTTGACCGTCGGGTTGAACTGAAAGTCTATTAGTGTTGCTTTTTTGAATTGATTGTTGAGTTCCCTTCATCTATCGGGTTCCTCTCTTTGCTATTTCATCAGGTTGCACTGTTGGTTACTTGTCGGGTTCCCTTGTCCTTTTTGTCATCAGGTAACACGGAATAGTGTTTCTTCGGATGCTTTGTACTTGGCAGTATCGGGTAACCTTGGCGTCGGGTAGTGTTGTGCCATGTCTGTCGGTGTAGTGTAAACTGATGGTGTAGATCATGTTTTTCCTTACATATGCTAATATATAATGCCTTCATCCTTTTGAGGTGACTTTTATGTTTCTTGCATTATATTGATGGCGTGCATCAATATTGGCATGTTGCCTGGTATGTTCACCTGTATAGTATCAATTCTAGTGTCCTGCTCATTGTTTGTGTCCTTGGTAACATCAACATCTTCATCTTTGTTTACTTCTTCTACTGGATCATCAGTAATGTAAATGATTGTGTTATCCACAATGTTGTCCTTTGTGATGTCAGGCCATGTTTCATCTAAGACATCCTTATTTTTGTTGCTAGTTGTGTCTTGTTCTTCCTTGTCTAACTCAACTGATGTATCATCTTTTGCATCTTTGATTAATATCTATTCTTGAGCTTCCTTATCAACATCTTTTTGTTGTAGGTCTTTCTCGGGTCTTTCTTCCTCAATAGGTTTATTGAGTATTTTACTCCATTTATTGTGGCTTTCTTGTTCAAGCTCTATAAGCTTCCCTTCAAGAAATTTGTAGGCTCTCAACTTGGGTGAGAACTCCTTTTTTTAGTTTTTCATCATTTCATCAATTTCTTCTTTCTTGGATTCAGAAGGCATGAGAGTAACAAGTACTCTTTCTTTTATTTCCTTCTCATTCTTCAAGGCAAATTTCCATCTAGAGTATAGAGTCTATCCAAGAGTTTCCTTGGTACATTATTGCCTTCAAATTGAATCGGTACATATTTGAATTTATACATCTTTGCTATGATGGCATCTTCAACTTTGTTCTGGTCTTCTGGATCTAGTTTCAACCATCTTCTAATCTTAGAATCTATGATAGATCCTAAATTTGCAATAGATTTTCATACCTCATCAATGATTTTAGGAGGTTTAACCTTTTCTGCCTCTACACCTTCATCTTTCTCGATGTCTTCAATATCTTCCCTTGTTCTGACGAGTTTCCTTATTCTTTTGTTTGTCCCTCTTTTTTGTGTGGCCAGTTTCCTCTTGTATGTTCTTACTTTTCCTTTCTTCAAAGGTGAAGGACTTAAATCCTTAGATGTTTGGCTTCTTGTTTTGGAAGTAGTTGTGGTTCTTGGCTTCTTGGTTGGTGGAGGAGGTGGTGAATCTGACTCTATGGCCTCAGATTCATTCTTTTGTTCATCTTCATCGATAGGCAGCTTTCCTTTGGTTTTTTCCTCCTTTTCAGCTTCTTCCTCTTGTTCGGTTTCTTCCTCTGTTGCCGACAGTATTTTCTTGAGGTTCTTGACCATTTTTTCTTTTTTCCTAACAATTTTATTTACAACCAGGCCAAATTTGATTCTTGATTTGGCCTCCTCATAAGTTCCAAACTTAGGTTGTTTCTTATCTAATGGTTCATTTAATAGGGCATTTATTGCTTTAGATGCTTGATATATATTTATCTCATATTCTAATGGTTGAAGCCATGATGTCCTTGGTACAACAGGTTTGACATAAGCGTGGTATGTATCAACCATGAAATATATTTCATCTTTAAATTTCTCAATGAGTTGCTCGGGGATCCTTACCCTCTTCTGCATTCGATTTTTGAATACAGTAAAGTATTCATCCATGACTATTTCAAAATGATCTCCTAGTGAGTTTATGTGTTCACTGATTTGCATGGTGACTGGTTTTGTGCTATCCCATTTTATATCTCCTATAGAAGGAAATGTCTCTTGAAAGTAGAAGAAAATGCACATAATAAGTGAGCCAAACTTACATGTGTTTGACTTTGCATTCCTTATAGTTTTAAAATTCTCTTCTAACTGGTTCAGTAGAAGTTCAGATAAGTCCAAATGAGTTACCTTCTTCACAATCTTGTAAGCTGTGTCTACTGCACCATATGCTATGTTGTTTATCCTACTGGCTTGAAAGAATTTGTAGCGGACACATGCTCCAAATTTCATCTCATCAGCGGTAATGGTGGATACCTTTAGTCCTCTGCCGTCCCATTTGGCTCCTGTGATATTTTTATTCTCAGCCTCGGGTGGGTGCTTTAGTGCTTTTACCTTCTCGATTACAAGGTAACCAGTGACTACATGTATAAAATCTCAGGTTATCATCTTCGGTTCATCCAACCATAGTTTGTGATTGTGCATTTGGCTCAGTACTAACCAAATCCACTCAGTTTTGAAGACCTTCAGGAATAACAGGGCATTAGTGAGCCCTTTCACTTCTATATGTTTATTTTCATCTTTTAAAGTTCCATCTTCATTGCATAGCTTCTTATAAGCTTGTTCTACCTCTGAATCACCGATTTCTACAATCTTGCAGTGTATGAATGCTCACACGTCTTCGATGAGAAAAACCCTAGCTGGTATTTGGGAGAATTCTCCAGCATCGTCGGGTTGTGAAGCAACCTTAGGGTGAATCTTGTAGTGTAGTTCCTCACATGTAGAATTCTTGATGAGCTTAAACTCATCCTTCTTTGTGTTCTTTGATTTTACAGTTCTTGAAGTCGTGGCCATTTTTTAGATTTAGGGATTTCTATGAAATATGCAAAATAGAATTGTCGATTGTTGTAGAACTTACTGTTTACACCTACAATGATTTCTGATATGCTTTGGAGTGCTGGTGGTTGTGTTGATGTCACTCTGTGATCCTATCACTGTTTGCACAAAAATCACACTCGTCGCTCTGCTCTGGTCGTGGTGAACAATGAGACCGTTATGTTGCCTTTTTATAGCTGTTTGACCTAAAAAGAAAGTCATTAATGCTTACCAACTCCTCGGTGTGCAAAGATGGATTTTTTTGGTTAAGACATTAACTTCTTTCTTCGGTGTTAATATGATGTTTTGGGGTAGTCCTAATACCTCTTGCTTTTACTGACGGGTTTCAGTGTTGCAAACAAGTTGTTCACTTTGCTTGATTACCAACACGTCTCGGTTTACACTAGCAACTTTTCTTTCTCATGTTAACTGATGATTCTCGGTAAGTGTAGGAAATTTTATCTTTGAGTGTATACCGAGGTATTTCGATATGTATTTCTCGATAGCATAGTTATCATAGATTTTAACAAGTAGTACCATGATGAATCTTTACTTATGCTAATTTGGCATTTTATCAATATTTTATGGAACTGATGTAAAATAATAACTTAGGGTAATGCAGTTCCATACTTACTTGTTCTGCTTAGGTGGGGGTGGTGATGTCACTGGATCCATTGGATGGGGTGTCACCATTTGCATTGCTCGGTCCAGCTTCATCATTGTTTGAAGCTCTTCTCCACATTTTGTCTCTTATACTCTGGATGTCTTCAATGGTATTTCCATTAGGATATGTGCTGGTCTCTGTCATTCAGTCTGTGCAGTCTTTCTTGAGATTACCAACTTTATGACAATGTAAGCATGTCATTTTGGGGTTAGTCCAACTTCTAGACTTTCTAGTCCACTGTCTCATATAGTTTATAGCAATGTGACCAAATCTTCCACATGCTGTACAATTTTTCCAAGTGTTGTAATCCCATACATACTAGTTACTGACTCTTTTCGGTTGATAGGGAGTTTCTTGACCTTTAGGCTTCCATGCTTTCCTTTTCTTTTTGAAGCAAATAGGGAAATGATCCGACCCTGAAAAGGGTAAGATCTCAACACTACAAGTCCAACTCATCCTTTCCCACTATCCTGTTAGAAAAAATCTATCTAATTTCTTAGAAATGTTAAGGAAACCACTTCTATGGTTAGTCCAAGTAAATCCCCCATTACGAAGCTCCACATCCACCAAACCATTGGCTACCTTGAAATCCTCAAAATCTCTTTGACTTTGCCCAGCCCACCCTAAGCCCCCTTTCTTCTCTGGAGGGCTTAGAATAGCATTGAAATCTTCTCCAAGAAGAAAGAGATCCTCCTCCTTGTTGCCAAAAATATTGGAGATGTCCTTCCATAAGGCTTTTTTTAAAGCAGGACGATTTGGCCCATAGATATTCAAAACAAAGAAATTTGAAAATAATTTCTTGGAGGAGATCTCCAGCCATTTCCAATTACTTACCTAATCTATAAGTCTCAAATCCACTCTAGTGTCATTCCACAAAACCCCCAAACCCATTGACGCCCCATCTGCTCCAACAAAGGCCCCCTTCCAGCAAGCAAAGATTCTCTTAAAAGACTCCAAATCATTTACTTTTATTTTGGTTTCCTACAATAACACAATGTCTGGCCTTACCTGATCAAGACACCTCTTGATCAGGTGAATCTTGTCAGGGGCATTGCTACCCTTGACATTCCACCATAGGACCTTCATTTTTTATGTGAAAAGGCATAGCCTTTACTCGATCTCAAAAGCTTTGTCTAGTTTGTAACACTTCCTTCCATTTCCAGTTTCATTCTTGTGGTTTTAGGACCTTTCCTTTTTTTCTCCCCTATCTTTTGTTTTGAGAGGGACGATGGGGTTTGTTCCACAATTCTCAGCTCTAGAATACCCAAAATTTCATACAGACCCAAATCATCTTCATCCCCTTCATCCTCTTGAGAATTATAGTCTGAATCCAAAGCCACTATATTGCCTCAACTATCTTTGGCTGCATCAAAGGAACTATCAAGGTTTCTAATGGGTGAAATTTTGATGTCCTTAAAGAGGGATTCCTCCCCTTCCCTAACCATCTCCATTTCTGAAGAGATATTACCTACTTATGTTACCTGGTTGTTAGGGTCAGAATCCTCCAATGGATTCTTTCCCCTATCATTCCAAAGGTGATTGCCAAAGTCCTTCACATCCAAATCCTCTTCTTGAAAGGAGTCAGGGATAATTCCCGCTAGAAACCTATCTGCTATGTTCCCATCTTCCTCAGACTGGAATTTATGCCTCAACTTATCATCTAAGCTCTCCCTTATAACCACTGTGTTATCATCCTTAAGACATCCAACACTGAATCTTACCTCGTTATCCAGACTATCTTCATCCTCCTCATCCTTACCTTGGTTTACCGAGAATGGAGTCTTTTGTCTACTTGGACAGAGCTACTCTCTTCAATGCTTTTATTCCCACAGTCCATTCCTAGGGATAAAATATTGTTAATTATTTCTTTCTAGCCACTTCCTAATCATTCTTCTCTTCCTAGGGTTCATACGTAGAATCCATAGTAAACAAATCCTCCCATAGCAAGGGTTCCAAACCAAGCTTACTTCTATTACCTTCAATGGTTCTTATGATATCATCATTTAGCTTATCAGATTCCAAACCTTTACCTTTATCCAAGTTATCATACCTCCTTTCATCCGCCTTGCCAATCCCATCCTCTCCCTTGTCGGCTGGAATGGGTTGTCTCCACTCTCCTTTCTCAGAGCCTAAAATAATATTGTTTGGGAGCTTGTAGTACTCCTGTCTGCAATCCAAGACCCTCAACATACTGAAAAGTCTTGTTGATCCAAAATCTCTTCAGATCTGACATAAGTTCCCAACATGTCACCTATCATTTTGAGTGTTTCTTCTCCATAGTATTCTTGGGGAAGATTGTGAAGCTTAAACGATATAGGAATCTCCCTCACTTGTTCCTTTAGAGGGTAAAAATTAGGGGTACTGTCCCTTATATATAATCTCTTCCCATTTATAAGATAAGGGCCATTATTGAGGATCCAATCCTTATCATATTTTGAGGAGAAGGTGACCAAATAAAAACTACTTATAATGGTTTTCAAAGAGCAGAAGCTCTACCATTATTCGTCACACCATTTCCTTAGTAAACTTAGGGAGGGCCCCAAACCCATCCATTTCATCACGAAGGCCCTGTCTTCTAGAAAAACAATGGATTCCAATTGCTGCTTATTATTAACTAACAAAGAAGAGGCATTTACATGCATCACATTTTCACTTACTAGCAAGGAATCACTAGCTGCCTCCATTTGGGATTTAGGGTGCCAAAACCTTTTTTCTATCTGCTGAAAGTTGAAACTAGTTTGAATCGGAAAAGGCCCACCATGAGACTGTAGCTTCTAATTTGAGTTCTCCCAACCCCTGCCATTCCCTATCATCGTTGTGAAGCCCTTTGATCCATACCCTGAGATGAAACACCCCTATTTCTTCTTTGTCATTGAGAAGTTTGAAATCATGATTGGTGTATGCACCCTAAAATGGTCACCTAGACTATGGGCCCCCATTCTTCAATTTATCAAATGACATAATCAATTTATCAAATTCTTGAATCAATGCTTTGCAACATTTTCAATTCAAATCAATTTCCTTGATCAAATCCCAATTAATTCAATTATTTAAATATTTCCTAAGGTTTTATCATTTCATCAATTATCTTATTTAATTAAAAGAAAACAATCCCTTTTTATTAAATAAAATAATCTTATTTAATTAAAATCTATTTTAATTAAATAATCTTATCTTATTTAATTAAAATCTCTCTTAATTAAATAATATTATCTTATTTAATTAAAATCTCTCTTTTTAATTAAATAAAATAATCTTATTTAATTAAAATAAAATCTCTCTTTTTAATTAAATAAAATAATCTTATTTAATTAAAAGAAAATCACTCTTTTAATTAAGTAAATAAAATCCCCACTTAAATCCCTCTTTGTGATGAAAAAAAAAAAAAGTTAAATAAAAATAAATAAAGTTCCTTTTTCTACACATCTTTTCAAGTGGTGGGCTTTTTGCCTCTTAATCATAGCCTTTGATTTTGCCTTTTGAAGATATGAGCACATGGATCAACCAAGATTTAATCTCCACCATTGCTCATTTCTTTTTACCCCTTAATCTCTACCGTCCATTGCTCTTTAAAATGAAACCTCTCCTTCTCATTTGGATAATCAAGAGATATACACTTTTACACTATTGTTATGCTGCAGGTTTGGAGAGCGATTTTGGAGGAGAGTTTGAGCATTTGAGCTTGAACCATGCAACTTCTTCTTCTTGTCTTCTTCTCTCATGCATCTACGACAATCCATTTAGAGTAGATTCATGTTAATTTAGATTCATGTTGCCTTTCATAGATTAATCTTGCATATTTCCTTTCATGCATTGTTATCATATAGATTAGTTTCCTTCCATGCATTGTTATCATATAGAACAACTTTCATTTTCATTTGCATGCATATTTGGTGATCATGGAGGTTAGCATTCTTGCTTTCCCTTTTTAAATATCTCATTTTATGGTGTACTTGCAGGGGCATAACTAGGTCTAAACTGAGGGCCTTCATCACAAACCCTTTCACTCCATGAATAGGGAGCTATGAGTCGCCATTTGAGACCTCATTCTTGAGCAATCTTGAATATAATGACTCATATAAGTGTGTCACATTTTTAGCACATATTTTTGGTGTCCACCGTCGGGTTGTCCATCCTTTCTGTTAGGATTGTGAGGCCTCACCCCGAACCTCATCGTAGTTTTCCAATTTTTCTGCTTATGATAGATTTAACATATGATACTTTACTTTTGATGCACTATGAAAATTATGGATTTTATGCTTTATGCCTCGGATTTGATCATTTTGGATGCATGGGCACATGATGCCTTATGATGCACCTTATGGACTGTATTATGTTTTCTATTATGGACATTTATTCTGAGACAATTGATTTGGAAAATCATTATGATTATGTATGGTTATTGATGAGATTGGGATTTATTAGAAATAGATATTGAGTTTTGATTTCTTGCAATATAAATTTTTACCTTAGGATAAATGCTTAAAATGAGATTTATGTAATCTTGTGATCTTTAGTTAATGATTCTCTTAAATTTTGAATATTTCTTATGTCTTTATGTTGGATATTTATCTCCTCGAACTACTGATATTTGAATTGAGTGTGCAGGTGAGAAACCATGAAATTTTATCCAGGGAACCAACAAAGGGATATGTGAACTCAGTTTGAGCCAAGGTTGTGTCTAATGAAAGACAAGACCTCATTGTTTCATAATTTTATTCGTAAATGTATTTGGATGAGTGTGGACGTGTATTCTTTAAATGTATTTCTTATTTCCTTGTGAGTTTTGCCTAAGTGGATATGACATGGCCTAGTGAAGTGTAAATGTTGTGTGTGTCATTTGACACTTGTGTTTTGTACTTAAGGCCATGACATGTCAACTTGGGAATGGTTGTCCACCTTCCTAGAATAGTACATTAGTGAATCCCCATATGCATACCTTGGGTTGGGAGTTGGGAGTGTGGTCATCTCAATGAAATTTCGAAATTACTCTTAGAGTGGATTTTTAGAGGGGTTGTGAAGTGTCCAAGGCTGTGTTGGGGTCATTTTTAGGTAGCCCACTTGTTATACCAATAGTTAAGGGCCATTTTAACCCTAGGATAGCCTCTTGTTGACCATTTGACCCTTCCAAAAAGTTGATTTCTCAAGTTGGACGAAAATCAACTCTTGTGAGGCTTGACTTGGATAGACCACCTTTCCATATTGGTGTTAAGACATAATTCACCTTTTTGAATCTTCCTTCTTTAGATCCATTTTTGGTAAGGTGTAAGAGTTTAGGGAAGAGGGAATTAGAGAACTTTTCTTCTCCCCATGAGTTTTCTAGTGATTTTTTAGTGGGAGCTCTCCATGTTAGAGAGTTTGAACACCCACTCTCTAACTTAGAGACATAGCTAGAGTTGGTGATCTTGGAAGGAGGGATTTGGATAAAAAGAGAGCTCTTCTACAACTTTCTTCCTTAAGCTTGGATTCTAGGTTGGTGGATTTTGTACAACTCTCTCTTGTAATCTTATGTGCTCTTGCTAAATGATTGTTGTTGTGTTTATGAGATTGTTGAAAGCCATGAATCTTGTTTGTTATTGTAATGCTTGATGTTGTTGCAATGCTTTTAATTTGTTTTTCTTTTGTATGTTTTGTTAATGGGAGTATCAAGACTCACTCACCCTTGGGAGGGAAGAGTAGTCTTGGGGGTGGAGGAGTTATGACAGCCCTTGGTGTAGAGTCTCTCCTCAAGGAGGAGAGGGAAAAAGCATGGAGTATGGGCTCCATGAAGCCACTCTCATTGTTGTTTCATTGGGGGTCATAAGAGTATGAAGTTATTTTAGTTGCAAATGTGAAAGTGAGTGTTTGGACAGTCATGTGAAGGTTGAGATTTTTATGTTTTGGGTTGGCCTTCTCCCTTGGGTACTTGGTCCACTTCACCCCAAGTGGGATTCTTGAGTGATACTTTGTAAAAGCCTATGAGAATGGGAGTTGAATGTAAATATTTTCATGTTCTTTTGTTGTTGTTTGTTGTTAGAATGTCACCCACTTTTGTTTGGTTCCCCAAGCTTGGGGGTGGCCTCTTAAGAGGCCTAGGTTGGGTGGAGAGCAGCCCCATGGTTTCTAGTTTTTCCTTATTTTTGCTTTGTAATATAAATTTGAAGATTGAAGTTACATAGAAGTTGAAATGAGCATGGAAGAAAAGAGAATGTAGCTGTTTTATGTTCATCACATCATGTTATTTTTTTTGTAAAGGCCATGAAGTATATATTAGCCATGTATCAAAAGAAAGAGAACATTGTAAAAAGTCTTTAAGGCTGGAATATTTCATTTCATCATCTTGGTAGGAGTCCTATACAAATGAGAGTTGTATTATTGAGAATGTATCAA
>MU224936.1:1274314-1287974 GCA_018584345.1 Thuja plicata | reverse complement strand
GGTAGCCGCGCGGCCCAGCCTGCCACTATGGCACATTAAACTAAAAAAAAAGGGCGCGGTGGGGGGAAATAAACCCGCCGCCCACCAAGCCCTCTGTCAAAAAAATAATAACAGACTACTTCCTTTGGCCGCCATTGTTGTTTAACCTGCACACAAAAAATATGATAATATATAAATATATATATATATGTTTGAATATATATGTATATACTATAAATGTGTGTATATATATATATATATATATTCAAATGTATATATATGAACAAAAAGATCCTCTCCCATGGCTGTCAAACCTGTAACATAAAAAGAAAAAAATGAAGGGAAACAAAGAAAAGATTGTTAGGGTTTTGATGAGAGGAGAATAGAAATAGTATAAGAAAAAAAGGGATGTAATTTAGTTATCTCTATTGGAACCCTAACCCTAATTTAAAAATTAGGGTTAGGATTTCAAAAGTGAGAGGGAATAAAAGAGTCATTAAGTGGGAAACATTTCCCTCACTTTTTTTTTGTTTTCAAAAAGGGGTTTTCTTTTTAATTTACTGTATATATATAGTTTAAGAGGGTTTCTCTCTTAAAGTTAGTATTTTAATTGGGCATGTATATTTTATGGGTTTATTAGTAGTGGTTCTTTTTTTTTATAGATTATAATCAATGCCAAATTTGATTTCACAAGATTATAGTGGAAAATTGATCTCGAAGTATTATTTAATTTAGCTAGCCAATTTTATTAGAAATTTGAAATCGGTTGAGTTGAGGACTTTTAAATTAACGGACTTAAAAAAATTTAATTCTTAAACATTTAACTACCTTTATTGAAGGGGTTATTTTTAAGATAAACCCAACTCTGAAAATGAACCCCAATAGAAGTATCACACGACCCAAAACCAATAGGAGATTTCGTTGTTAGAAAATTAAGTAAATTATTTATATAAAACTTAGGGACTAATAATGTTATTTTTATGTGGTCAATATATGTGGCCAGTATACTAGCCATTATAAAAATAATATTATGAGAGTGTCTTACCGTAGAGTATTTTTAAAATACAAATCACTAAGCTAGTAACATACCAGGTTTTCCGAACAACCCTGGAGACAGAGAATATGGAGTCTCTCTCTCTTTCTCGATATCATCAAACTCTATTAATAAAATTAGGGGATGACATGCGAATTCTTATAACCTCACCTTGTTTAGTCTTTGAGCGTTATGCTAAATTTAATTCTAGTCAACATTTAATTTAAACGTCACCTTGTGCATCTTTAACTTTAGAAGACAACTAGGGTTAAGGGAGGTTGAAACTTAGTCATGATTCCCCTTAGACCCTCTTGACTTTAATTTCACCTTTTTAAAAAAAAAAAGTTGTTGAATTTTTGGGCGCAAATTTTTGGGCATGACAGATTGGACCTATTGAAAAAGATATTTTATTTCAAATAGTTGATGCTGTTCCACTTGCGTATAATATCTTACTTGGTAGACCATGGATTCATGATATGCAAGCGGTGCCGTCTACGTATTAACAGTGTGTTAAATTCCCTTACAATGGAATAGAGATTTGTATACCTGGGGATGACACTTTATCTGTTAACTCAATTTTAGCAGGAACTCATGTTCCCCTCAATAGAGAAGTAGAAGAATTTGATGCAACGTTAGCTGAATATAAAGACAAGCTTAAATCGATAGACCTTGGCATGGGGGGGTATCAACTTAACTCCCTCACAACATTGCCAGTTTCACCTCAGTCTTATGGAAAGCCTTCACAAGAAAAGAGACCTTCCTCTTCAACTATGACCTTATTTGGCACATTTGTATAATCCTCGGTGCCTATTCAAGATGAGAAAGAAGAGACATTTTTTAGAGACTGGATCTATAGAGAAGAGAAATATATGCACAATGAGAAATTCTCTCCCTCTCCTAAGGCTTACGGATGAGGGTATACTTTTTTCAGACAGATGGGCTATCCTAGACATGGCCCGCTTAATCACAGATTGGATGCTAGAGCTGAACCTCTTGATCATGCTCTTTTTGGATGCAAGTCTAAGAAGCTGGTTGGCCTAGGATTTGTGAATCACAACAAGCACACTACTCCTATCCTTGATAAGTCAGATAGTGAGGATGAACTAGAATACGTACCTAGTTTGACAAATTAGCAAGACATGTGTGAAGATTGGGTCCCTTCCACTAACCTCCTTTGGGGAGATTCAGATAGTCCAATCACTCATGAGACAGTTGCAACTTTAGAACAAGAGTCAGATGTAGAAGATCCTTTCAGAGAACGTCAACAAAAGAATCTTGTTCATTTAATGGAAAGAGAAGGTGCTACTCTTGATGACACTAGAACTTCCACATCAAGATGTCCCAAACCTTCATGGTGTAAGAATCCTAGTCCTAGTTAAGACACAAATTCATATGAGTATGAATGGGACTCCTTATCAGAGCCTTCCACAGTTGACATCGATGTTGATGTCATCCACACTTATAGTTCTCAACCTGAGGTAGTCGACGAGTCACACGTAGGATTAGAGGATTTGAACCCACATGTTGCCTTAGTGGACAATTCTTCACTTGTTAGGACAAATCTTGATTTGGGTAGCTTAGAAGGATACTTGACGGACTCTGACTCTTCAGTCACCAGCGATAATATCATTCACATTTATAACCTTGAACTAGTCGTTGACCTGCCTCTTGTTCATCCTAACCTCATTGATTGGTCCCAACGCTATCAAGAACCTGAGCTCTTGGCATTTCAAAATGATTATGAGATAGCCTATTATCTAAATGCCATTAAACCTGTAGTCTCTTCCACCAGCGGACTAGCTACTAGCATGACAGAGCCAGACATCAAGTACCTTAGTCACAAGATAAAAATAAAAGAAAATTAAAAGAATATGAGTTCTGATGGCGAAAACCACTGTGTGGCGGTATCAGAACCAAAAAAATTAAAAATAAATGACATATCCAAGGGTGAAATCCTCTCTGAGGTGCCTTCAAAATGATTATGAGATAGCCTATTATCTAAATGCCATTAAACCTGTAGTCTCTTCCACCAGCGGACTAGCTACTAGCATGATAGAGCCAGACATCAAGTACCTTAGTCACAAGATAAAAAGAAAAGAAAATTAAAAGAATATGAGTTCTGATGGCGAAAACCACTGTGTGGCGGTATTAGAACCAAAAAAATTAAAAAGAAATGACATATCCAAGGGTGAAATCCTCTCTGAGGTGCCTAAGGATGAGGTACTTGATCGTCTCCCTAATTAATTTCAAGATAGATCTTCAGTGCTTATTGAACCAGGTGTGTTTTTTGTTTCTTCTCATGGGTACACAATTCCTAGGTCTTACAAGTTATTGTTCCCATGTACAAACAACATTGCTGAATATGAAGCTCTAACAAATGGACTTAAGATGGCCATAAAATGGAGAATCATAGAGTTACATATCTATGGGGACTCACAGCTGCTAATCAACCAAGTTAATGATGAATATCAAACAAGAAATGAGAAATTGGTACCTTACAAGAAAATGGTTGATTCCTTGAAACGATACTTCACCTTTGTCACATTTCAACAAATCCCTAGAGTAGAAAATAAAGTAGCTGATGCTATGGCTACACTTACTTCACTCCTTTAGTTAGAGAAACATGAATCTAGATTTGAATTCCTGGTGGAAGAGCTACATCACCCTATCTATGACTCCCCAGAAAGCCATGCCATTTGTACCCTTGTTGGTCGTGAGTCATCTTGTTACGGTGCTATTTACTCATACCTTCATGATGACATTATACCTGAAACCTTTAACTGATTTGAACATAGAAACCTTACCCAAAATGCCTCTAGCCATTCCCTTATCTCTGGTGATTTGTATAGGAGGGGTCTAGATGAAACACTTATTAGATACTTAGAAAAGGAAGAATCTGACCAAGCGTTACTTGAAATCCATGAGGGCATCTGTGGGGGACATTCTAATGGTATTTCCATGGCCTGAAGGTTGCTCAGGGTGGGGTACTATTGGCCTATGATGTAGATTGATGCAGTAGCTTTTGCAAAGTCATGTGAAAAGTGTTAAAAACATGGTAACCTGATACATGCTCCAAGAAGGGAGCTCATTCCTTCTATATCTCATTGGCCATTTCAGCGTTGGGCCTTTGATCTTGATGGGCAGATTCATCCCAACTCATCAGGTGGACACAAGTTTATTATCACTGCTACTGATTACTTTACTAAATGGGTAGAAGTTGTCCCACTTTCTGTTGCCTCAGGTAAGATAGTCTCTCTAATCATTATGCACCATATCATCTGTCGATATGGAGTGCCTTCCAAGATTATCATTGACAATGGAGGCTAGTTCAAAAATAAGGACCTTAAACAACTCTACAAGAAATTCAAGATTAAAAAACATTGGTCCTCCATTTACTTCCCGCAAGGAAATGGTCAAGTAGAGGCATCAAACACAACCATTCTTAAAATCTTACATAAAACAGTCTATAAGAATGGTAGAGATTGACACTTACAGATAAATCTGGCTTTATGGGCCTATAGTTTGAGTATTCATACTCCTATTGGGGCTACTCCTTTTTCTCTTGCATATGGTACTGAAGCACTGTTACCTTTGGAGGTTGAGATTCCTTCACTCAAAGGTCTAGTTACAGATGAAGACTACCGCGCCATGAGACTTCAAGAGTTAGAACTTCTAGATGAAAAACATCAAGCATCATTTGACCATATGAGGGTTTATAAAAAGTGCATGTCCAAAGCCTTCAAAAAAAATGTTCGCCCTAGAGAATTCCAAGTGGGAGATCTTGTCCTACGTGAAAATCCTAAGAATCAACAACATAGAGATCAAAAGGGCAAATTTGAACCTAATTTGCTTGGACCTTACATCATTACAACAACTTTTGGGTTAGGTTCTTATTTACTGTCTACAGTAGAGAGAGAGAATCTCCCTGATCCTATCAATGTCTTGCACCTGAAGAAGTTCTATCCATGATGCCCATTCTGTCTGGGGGCACCTTTTGTACATACTTATTGATCCTGAAAAAATCCAAAAAAATGATATATTGTCAAAAATTTTATAAATAAGAAAATGTCCTGAAAAAATGACCATCTTAGTAAAAACCTAGCAATAGGCACTTTGATTTATCTCCAAAAAAATTATATAATCCAAAAATACAAAAAAATAAAAAAATTCAAAAATTCAAAAATTCAAAAAAGAAAAAGTGCCTTGTTGAAAACCTGGAAACAGGCGTCTTGGTAGAAAAAAATTGTAATAAAATCCAAGTGGTGAAAACCTGGAAATGGGCACTACTTGAGGCCTTTCAACCCTATTTCTTAGTGCAAGTCCTCAACACTTAGCCTTTCTCCATCATGCCTTGTCCTTGTTGCCTTGGTTTGGGATTGATCTTTGTCTTTGTCTAGGGGGCATAACTGTGTTAGCTTTGGTCTCTTGGATGCATTAGTCTTTAGGACATCTCACAAATGGTGTTTTTCAACACCACCCCAACTGTGTTTTTCAACACAACCCTTGATATCGAGTATTTTTCAACACTTACCGGTTTGGTCTTACCCAGTTTTGTCATGAGATCTTACCTGCTTGCAAGCATTCAATCCTTATCCTCGAAACTTAGTATCAGTTAACACAGTTAAATTTTTAAATACAACACTTAATACTTGAGCTATGTCATGATCTTTTCTTTGTGTGCTGACTATTATTGATTTTCGTTGAGTGTCCTCGTCTAATAAGTCTCTCCGGGATGCATAGCTAGAGGACTTGGGGCATGAGGCATGTTTTTACTTGTTTTCTTCTTGTGGGTGTGGTCTTGAAACTCTTGAGTGTCTCTTGTTGTTCCCTTTAAATACTTAGGAGATTTGAGGCTTATCCTTGACTATTTTTGCACAACCGTTCTTCTAGTCATCCTGGCATCTATGCCTTGATGCGAGCATGGTTTTGCTACTTTAAATTGGGTAAGCTAACATCCAAGTCATCTTGAACTTTATGTCTTTGATGCTTATGTTAGAATCTTTCCACATCCCAATTTGATATAAATCACATTCATATCTTCTTATTTGTGCTTGTGACTGGTGATGATTGTGTGATTTTCTGATGTCCATTAATAATGGCCCAATGAATAAAATAAGTTCCTTAACACTCTCTAATGAATAACGAACACAAAATCTTATGTTATAGTTGCTCTATTGCAAGTACACCTTTGCATTTTTATGTAGCTTTCATTGTTAGACCTCATGTTAGTTTGTATTTTAGGCTACATTATGAGTTTGAGAGGGTTTCCTTCATCTTTCTTATGGAATTTTAATCAACTGTGGTAATGTTTGATCTTCATTTCCTTATCTTCTTTCTTGATCTCAATCAAAATTTTCTATCTTAAACAATTGATTGATTTTGGGGCATTATCTTTCTTAAGGCAAATTATTTTTCTTCTCTCCATTTCTTTCCACCTATTCCAGACTTCTATCTTCCATTCACTTTCACCCCACTTCTTTTCTTCTAATTCAACCTTGGGGAATAATATTTCATGGTTGATGATCTACCTTGGTTCTGTGATCCTTATATCTTTCATCTTACATCAAGAACCTTGTCTTTAGTTCAATTTGATCAAATTTATAAATTTTCTATTTCTCCTCTATCTCATTTTGATTTCGATCACGAGGAGGCAGTACCTATCAAACTTCAATCCTTGATTCAGCTTTATCAATCCTATCAATTGCTCCACTTGGGGAAACCTTGCTTGAGATTCTTATCTTGGACATGTCAATTGTCTATTTACAGGGGTGTTGACCTTGTCTTTTTCAATTAGCTTATCTTTTTCCTTATGTGTTCCCGTCCGTTGATCACACGTCTAGGTTGTTTTGTGATCCCAAATCGATCTCACACTTCAATTGTATTCTTTGACTACATGTGTTCCCATAAAGATCACACATTAGTCAAAGAGGGGCAAATGTATGCACCCTAAAATGGTTGCCTAGACTATGGCCCCCCATTCTTCAATTTATCAAATGACAGAATCAATTTATCAAATTCCTGAATCAATGCTTTGCAATATTTTTTAATTTAAATCAATTTCCTCGATCTAATCACAATTAATTCAATTATTTCAATATGTCCTAAGGTTTGATCATTTCATCAATCATCTTATTTAATTAAAAGAAAACACTCCATTTTTATTAAATAAAATAATCTTATTTAATTAAAATCTATTTTAATTAAATAATCTTATCTTATTTAATTAAAATCTCTCTTAATTAAATAATATTATCTTATTTAATTAAAATCTCTCTTTTTAATTAAATAAAATAATCTTATTTAATTAAAATAAAATCTCTCTTTTTAATTAAATAAAATAATCTTATTTAATTAAAAGAAAATCCCTCTTTTAATTAAATAAATAAAATCCCCACTTAAATCCCTCTTTGTGATGAAAAAGGAAATAAATTAAATAAAAATAAATAAAGTTCATTTTTCTACACATCTTTCCAAGTGGTGGGCTTTTTGCCTCTTAATCATAGCCTTTGATTTTGCCTTTTGAAGATATGAGCACATGGATCAACCAATATTTAATCTCCACAATTGCTCATTTCTTTTTACCTCTTAATCTCTACCATCCATTGCTCTTTAAAAGGAAACCTCTCCTTCTCATTTGGATAATCAAGAGATATACACTTTTACACTATTGTTATGTTGCAAGTTTGGAGAGCGATTTTGGAGGAGAGTTTGAGTATTTGAGCTTGAACCATGCAACTTCTTCTTCTTGTCTTCTTCTCTCATGCATCCAGGGCAATCCATTTAGAGTAGATTCATGTTAATTTAGATTCATGTTTCCTTTCATAGATTAATCTTACATATTTCCTTTCATGCATTATTATCATATAGATTAGTTTCCTTCCATGCATTGTTTTTGATTAAGGTAAAAGCAGGTTTTGAAGGGAACCCTGAAACCCTTTAACAAAGCAAAGAAAGGACAGGCAAAAAAGCCCAAAGAGCAACAGACTGTCCCAAAAAGGGGAACAATCAACAGTGGGTCAAAACCCAGATTTGGCAACAATTACATAGAAGACAAAAAACACAAGAACTGCTGGAAAGAAAATAGAAAGAAAGACCACCAGCACCAAAGTCAGAGCACAGATTTCAGAAAGCTTTCAGAATCCACCATGCATTGTTATCATATAGAATAACTTTCATTTTCATTTGTATGCATATTTGGTGATCATGGAGGATAGCATTCTTACTCTTCCTCTTTGAATCTCTCATTTCATGGTGTACTTGCATGGGCATAACTAGGTCTAAACTGAGAGCCTTCATCACAAACCCTTGTAGTCCATGAATAAAAAGCTATGATTTTCTATTTGAGACCTCATTCCTGAGAAATCTTGAATAAAATGACTCATAGAAGTGTGTCACATTTTCAGCACACAATTGGTTCCTTCCATTGAAAGGTCATCCCCATCTGGATTGGCCACCATAGTCCAAACCCTTCTCTTCTCTCCTGTTGCAGCCACTCCATTGAGCTCTCGTACAGTGAAAAATATTAATGATATTAATCATTTTTTAATTCCAAATGTTGGTACTTATTCTCTTAAATATGTGACCATTAGAAAATTTCCTTTGGTGTATAATTTTTGAAGGAAGTTTGGAAGTCAGTTGAAAAACTACTTTTATAAATAATTACTTTTGGTTGAAGTTTTTTCTCTCTTGATAGATCATTGGAAAATGGTTGATGAAAACAAAATTTAAACAAACATATCAAGATGCATGAAAGATATAACAGATAAGAAATATCAGAAATGTAGGCTGCTGAAAATATTGAGAGAATGATAAAATGATGAGGTTTTTTTTTGTATAAAGATGGAGAATCATGATTGTTGTTAAAACTAATTATATATAATAGATATGTTAATATTCTCAGATATGGATTTAATGAGAGGAGCTTTCTTCCAAAGCAAGGGAAGCATAGAAACTATTCATAAGTGGAGAATATGAAGATTGCATCATTATAAAAGAAAGATTTAATTTCAGATTGTTGTATGTTTGTATTTTCTTATTGGGATTTTGATGATTGTGATCGAGACACTCTAGTAAAGAACATATTGACATTATAGAAGTGTGTATGACCATGTTGTAATCTCTGGAGTTAATGTCTGTAAGAGAAGATTGATTATAATCAGCTTTTATGTTGTAGATAAAGTTAGAGACATCATTGATTTGTAATGAAATAGAGTAACCCTTTGTAAATAATTTATTTCTATTATTGTAAGTGGTTGGTGCTCCTAGGGTTGGTGCCCTAAAAATAGTAGAAGGGGTTGATGCTTCTTGGAGTTGGTGCTTCCAAATTTGTAAGGGGTTGGTGCCTTGAATTTGTAACCAATGTGGGTGCCAGTGAGACTTAATGGAGTTTATTTTCAGAATAGTTTTTTACCCTTCAAGGGTTTTCCACTCATATATCTATGTTATGTGATATGCATTTTAATTATGTGATACCGTGGATTGATATGTGTTATTGTGCTGTCAAGTTTTGTCCTTTAAATAGATGTATGTTTTTTAGTCATTAATTTTAAGTGTTTATTGGATGAAAGAATCAAGTTTTATAGACAACTGATTCAACCCCCTCTCAGTGGTCTTGGGTATTAAAAATAGTGGTATTAGAGTTGTACGTTCCTATTAGAAGTCTCATCAAATTAGGTTGATGTTGGAAAAGGACTACCATGGGAAAGAAATATAGAAATAAAAGTTATTCTAAAAAGGTGAAAAGTCTGCCTAAAAAGAAAGAGACATCTTATACAAAAATTGATGAGTTTCCTAATGGTCTTGATGTCAAAGAATGCCATGCAGGAATAAATGACAAGTATCATTTCATGGAAGTTGTAAATGAACATTAAAGTGACCTACAAAGAAAATGAAGAGGATGAATTTGTTCATCTTGAAGCAGAACTTCTTTCTACCCCAGTTGAAATAAAAAATCTTACCTTAGACATGAGAATAAAAAACTCAAGGTATGACTTCAATAAAGAATTAAGAAAAATAAATTTGTAATACAAATTGTTAATGAATCTGAAAAGATACATAAATTTTTGAAAGTTCATATTGTAGAAAGAAAAAGGGCTGAAGAAGAAGTGAGGAATCAACTAAAAGACAAGGAAGAAATGTGTAAAAAGTTAGAGAGTAATATTGCTTCTTTAAAAAATAATTTAGAAGAGAGTTCTTTGTTAAAAGAACAAGTTTTGAAAGAAATAGATTTGATTAAATATAGACATAAAGATTCACAAAAAATAATTATCAGTTTGAAAAAGGACAAAATGATAACAAAAGTGACAAAATTTGATTTGGAAGTCAAAACTATTGGATGCCAAAAACTTAAAGAAGAAACAATCACTTTAAGGAAAAATCTTGAGAATGTCATGATTCAGTCAGAGAAGAATATTTTTTTTGAATAAAGTACCAACATGATAAATGAGATGTTAAACAAGAGAAAGCATTGAAACAATCCTATTGATTTAGGATATGAGATAGGGCAATGTTCTAAAGTTGGAGATATGTCAAGACGTAAGATAATTTTTGTAGCTACAAAGACGAATGATGAAGGGTAGAGTTCTAAGGTCAGAGAAACTTAAAGAAATAATATAGATCTAAGACATCATGCTGTTGCTCCTAATACTGAAGACAAGAAGAAATTTGAAGATAATTTTTTTGATAATAAACATCTCAAAGACATCAATAGAAGAAAAATTAGAGTCAACAAGTCCATAGAATCTGCACCTACTTGGCAAGAAAAATCAACGAGGTACAATTATTCATTCTTTGGTTATTTTTATTCATGTAATGGCTATGGTCACAAAGCTACAATATGTAAATTTTTTGATAGGAGATGGTTTGAGTTTGTAAATTACAATTGCCACATCTTTGGTCATAAGGATGCAAATTGTAGGCTAATCTCTAGAAGGTCTATAAATTCTATTAGAGGAAGTATGGTTTTGAGAGAAATGAGTATAAGATATTATAAATGTAACAATCTTGGACATAGAGTATACTCTTGCAAAAGTGGTTTTAGAGAATCACCTAGAATTCACAATAGGAAGAAAGGATCTATGAAAGTTTGGAGAAAAAAGAATCAATAGGAGAAAGAAGAACCTATGCTTGTGCACAACGCACACAAGGAATCAATGAGAGCATAAAGAATGACATTCAAACATGGGGAGTACAAAAAATTTATTTTTGATCTCTGAATTGAGGTATAATCTGAAGTATTTTGTTCAGTTAACTTTACATCTTGTTAACATAGTGACAGGAACAAATATGTAGACATACCAATGACAAGAACTTCAAATGTTACAATAAACAACATTACACATATTGTAAATTATTTTTTGTCATTCACATGACCATTAATATCATGTATAAGGTTGTTGTTCAATCATTTCTAACCACAAACATGTTGATTAATTCATGAATACTAAACACATTTCTTAGTATATATATTTTCTGTCTTAAAGGAAGTATGTTAAGAACATCATGGTGCATATGTATCTTTCATAGTTGCATCTTAATATTTTGGTATCTTTCACTGATTTATTGTTAATAGATAAAAAAAAGTGCATTAAGATAAAGGAAGTAGATTAGCACATTATCTTGTAGTCTTTTAAAGAAAGAAGATATGATGGCTGGAGGATAGATAAGAATTTGTGATAATATTTGAGCATGTGCGCACCAAGTTGTGACCCAAAAAAGTGGACACATATTTTTAAAAAATTCAAATTTCACATAACCTGATCGGGTTATTGAAATTTCAAAATTGTAATAGGCTTGGTAACCAAGCCTAGACAATATTATTAAAAAAGTCTATCTTTCTAATAACCCGATCAGGTTATTGATGTTTCTAATAACCCGATTGGGTTATTGATGTTTCTAACAACCTGATCAGGTTTTTAGAAACATATTATATTTTGAAAAGCCCACAGCTTAGGCCATTTCTAATGCCTAAACCACAGAGAAGCAAAGTGGAGGGAAAAAACACATCAGAGCCCGATCATGCTTTGAAGCAAACAACGTTTCTTCAACAATTTCCATATTTTCAAGCAATGGCACCCCGTAACAATGGTAAGTTTTCTTGTTTTTTTTTTGCATTTGTAATCAAATTAGGTTGTGTTATTGATTTTTTATTTTATTTTATTAATTTCATATCAGATTCATCAAACAAAACAAGAAGAGAAAAAAGAAATGAAAGACCAATCCCCGTAAACCCTTCTCAAAATTCTCCTCACCCACCACCATTGCCACCCATAAACCCTCAAAATTATCCTCATCCAAAACTACCACCACCTGTAGACCCTCCACATGTTCCATTAGATAATGTAAATGCAACACAAGAGGACCTCGTGCAATGCCTTAACCAAAATAGTTCCTAAATTAATATATTAGTGAATAGGTTGAAGGCTTCTGATCTTCAGCATCACTCTACCCTCGCCACTACATTAGAAAAAATGTCCAATAGTGCAAAAGAGGTGTCTAAAGAGGTGAAAAAATGGGGTTCATGGAGGGATAGGTTTCTTACATATTATGCTGATGGTTTATCATATGAGGATGTGAAAATAAAAGGCATACAAAAATGTGACATATGTGCCCTTTTTACTGATCCTAATAATAGCAATTCCATAGAAGATAATACAAAATAGTTTCCTATACATTGGTGTGCTCATAGGGGGATGAAATAAGATTTTTGGGATAGGTGGTACATGGTATTTGACCAACCACCTTGTAATAATGTATCATATTAAAATGGAAGAATTTTCATGTTAAGAGTGTTTAGCCCTCCTTAGGGGATGTATTTGACCTCCATTACATCATCTCCCCATTTTTGCATTACCCCCTGATCTGCTTCTCCTTATACCACTTTCGGGACTGATTTCTACATTCTAGGTTGCAGGACTCTATTTCTGGGATGCAGGGACAGGGTTGACCTCCTAGGATAGGGTTGACCTTGTCCCTACCCTAGGATAGGGCTGACCTCCACCCTGTCCTAGGGTCCCAAACCTAGAATCCCATAGTTTCTCGGTTGTCGGTCTTTGCAAAAAAGTTTCTTCCTGCTCCCGGGTCGGCTGTTTCGGGCTCCGAATCATGGATTCCTAAATTATATTTAATATAGGTCCTCTCCTAGGGGTAAAGGCTTAAATTATGATTTAATTATCCTATGTAGGCCTCCTTAGAAGATTGTGCCCTAATTTCATATAAAAGGGAGCCTTCTCCTCTCATTTCCTCTAACCATGATCAAGCGAACTATGTCTTCCAAGTGCAAAAGGCTATAATCAAGATTTTTCTCAAGAATCCATTATTCTCAAGCTCTCAAGGTGTTCAAGTATTCTTTTCAAGCATTCAAGTTCTCCATTAAAGACCAAGGATTCAAGCTTTCAAGCCTTTGAAGGGATTAGGTGCAAACATTCAAGATTTGTTATTCAAATCTTAAATCTAGCCATCATGGTGGTGTGATCTTCCTTCAAGATCCTTGGTGCCTCTTCAAGATTCTTTCATCAGCCTTCCAAGGTGGATTCCAAGCATACAATCATGGAGGTTTATGATTTCTAAAGTCCATGCTTTCATATTTACATACTTGCTACATTTGAATTACAATTGCATATCTATTCAATATCATAGCTTCATTGTTAG
>MU224936.1:1214888-1234782 GCA_018584345.1 Thuja plicata | reverse complement strand
AGTTTATCCTTCATCAGTTTCTCTTCAGCATCTTCTATCAGTTCACTCCCCCATGTATCTGATTGCTTGCGGGAATGAATTATGCTTGTCTCTTAAATAGACATGATATCCCTTAATTCTAGTTCTTTGATTCTTGATTCTTGGCGTGAAAAACAATCCAGCCAAACTGATTTATGGCTTTAACTCCTGGTTTATCTCATAGTTATCTTCTTTCCAACTGTACAAATCAATTTCTTAATTGCGGTTTGAATAAAACAAATAAAACAACCAGTTAAGTCTATCCTTAAGCTCTGTCAGCTAGATATTTTGTCATTTTCTGATCTCTTTGTTCTGTCAGTCAATTCTGCAGTTCATCGCTGGTGACAACTGCCAGTTTCATCGGTGCAACTTCAGTTAGGTTCGGGATCTCCGTCCGTCGGGCATCATTGGATCTTGCTTGTCGGGCAACACTATTTTTAGCTCGTCGGGCATCCTGTGATTCTGCTTTTTTAGGCAACACTATCTTCTGCTCGTTGGGTATCACTGTGACTTTATCTCTGTCTTTACCAATGGTGTGCACTCCGCTGGTGGTCTGTCACTTAGTGAATACTTGACTTTTATGCATTGCTGAAAGCATAACCTTTATTCCATTGATTCTCTAAAGTCTTTGGCATTATGTATATGACCATATAGATGATATCAAGTTGACATCAATGACAATACAAACCATTAACTGATTTAATGTCTTGCATCATCTTCAACTTAATATAGTCAAACATTTAATCAGTTACATTTCATCAGGATCAACCTTGAACATCATCTGGAACATCCAACCATCATTATTTTACTCTAATTTCTTGTTCAAAATCACGAATACAATCTCTGATTGTTCACTGATTGTGAATGTCCTCAATCTTTCAATACACCTCCATGGCCTTCTGAAGACTCCCAACATATAACTTCTAAGATACCCCAAGAACCCCTCAACTTATCACAAGGTCCTTAGCCTATCGCTCAAAGCACACTCACTTGCTATTTCAGTAAACTCTACTCTCTGGCATTTCACTATCATACTAGGACATGCCCCATATACTAGTCTATATCTTCACCATAGAAAATAACCCCTCTACAACCTAGGTTCATAAGCACCCCAAATATTTTCATCATTTCCTATACCACCTATTCTCAACCTAAAAGCACTCCAAATCCCCCCATGCTAAGGGTAAACACACTAAAACATACTCACTGCCAGGCTACAAAAGTCCTATTACCTGCTGCAAAAGTGGTCCTAACCTCCGACCTCCACAAATACAATCCGGACCATCCATCTCTAACTATGATTACAAATTTTTTAAAGAATAGTCTTGTGTGAAAGAAGAGAAATTTTTTATATTGTAATAATGGTTCGTAAAATTTGTTTATAAACTTGTGATAATAGAGTTTTGGAGCATAAGCATTTGTGGAATTCAAGTGAATCATAATATTGATTGTAAACTATTGCTTATATATTTATTTGGTTTTTTACAGGGCTTGTCAGGGGCTCAGATTTTTGAGATTGATGATGTCACCTTTTTTGCCATTGAATTTGGCTTACAGAGCTATGTGGTATCATATTTTGCACACCTCTTGTTTATAGTTTTAATTGAACCAATGCGGTATCATATTATTTGTCTTATATTAATTTTATTTTTGTTATCCTACCCCACCAAGCTCGAGGTCATTAGGAAAGAGGAATAAATCATCGGGGACACTAAAACAAAAAAAGGTAATTAAGTCCAATTTAAGTATATTTGTTGAAATGTATTATGAACATTTTAATGTAGTCTATATTGATGAAGGCACTTGACTTGTTTATTGTATACATGTAGAATCAATTGGGTTTTGCTGAACTAATGAATGCACCAGACATTGTTGATGTTCAAGAGAGGGAGGAGGTAACATGTTTTCATATTTACTTTCAATTACATTCTTGTTTGTTCAAAATATTATAGAAATCATGTTCCTCTATTAGTATGTCATTTGGTATGACTTTTCATACAAGAATTGGTCCTAGCTACCTCGGATGAGGAAAATCCTAATATGAGTATAGTAGAGCCATATGAGATTATGGTATGTATGCATTTTATTTTTAGTCCATGCATTTTTTATTTTTTAGTATTTATTGTTTATAACATGTATTTATTATTATTATTTTTCTTGTTATAGGACCCTTCAGGAGTGCCCGTCCTTCCTCTACCTCGCCATTTTTCTAGGAGTCCCTCTTGCCCATGATGGAGCCCATTTCTTTTATCATTCAGCCCAAGCATAGGAGATCCAGCTAAGGCTTCAGTATGCATTTGTATTATCTAGTGTATACATTTTTTGCATTATCTAGTATTTCTCAACTATAACATCTTTTTTATTTTACCATACAGAAAAAGGTCCAAACTGATTCATCAATGGTTTTGGCTCCCTCTAGCATAGGAGTTCCAACTCATGTTGTGGTACACATTTTCTTTTTAGTCTATGTATTTTTTACTTTTTAGTATTTCTTGTTTATAACATGTATTTTGTATTATTTATTTTTCCTTTTATAGGACCCTTCACCACTGCCCGTCCTTCCTCTACCTTACCATTTTTCTAGGAGTCCCTTTCACCCATGATGAATCCCATTTACTTTATTATTCATCTCAGGCATAGGAGAAAGAGATGAGGTAATCAATAATCCAACTGTCAAAAAATTACAAACCAATATCTATTTATTTTGAGATAATATATATGGCTTAGCATTTAAATTATTCTTGTGCAGAGAATTAGTGACCCAAGTGCTGCTGTGAAGAAGCTTAATTTTGATCCACCATAGTCATAGATATATTGAGACATTGTATAGATCTAGTTGTGGTCATTGAATGACCAAATTTTGTATGTGTGTGTGTGTGTGTGTGTGTGTGTGTGTGTGTGTATGTGTGTGTGTGTGACATTTGTACATTGCATATATCGACCTCGACATAGTTGATGTCACTTTTTTGTAACTCTATTATGGATTTGGAATGTATGACATGTAGTGATATGTACGCTATTATTTTTCATTTTGTTATATATGCAACTTCAAATTTGATCCTTGAATTTGTTGGTTGGATGTTTATGCCATAAGTGTATTCTTGTTTCACATGACTCAAGCGTGTATGCACGTGTGTTTCTATTAATTATTGTACTTGTGTGTGTACTTCATGTATATTCATGTATATGATTCATAACCTAAATTCATGTGTACGACCTACATGAATGACTTAAGTGAATTCATGTCTATGCTTCATAATGTATGTACTACATGTTTGCTCCAAGACATAAGCAATTTTACAATTTAAGTGAATTAATGCTTGGTGTGCTACATTGTATTTAGGTGTATCTTTCATGCTCTATGTGTATGCACTCGATGAATTAAGTGAATTTATGTTTGTTTTTGTAATTTTTTTGTGACTGTAATACAAAGTATGAGAGTTTGGTTTTTGTTCTTGGACAGTGGATGTAGGGATGTTTTATGCAATTGTGAGCCCCTTGAGTAACTTCAAACATATAATGCTCCTTGGGTACACCTAGAAAGTTATAGGTGTCTTTGGTGTAGGGCACCCAAGAAACACCAGACATGTATAGGAGTCTTCATGGGTTCATCTTCACATATTTTTAATCATGGTTAGATCCCAGAGATCAACCATTCATTTTGATTAGATTGGTCTCAATGTAAAGTCAATCCATCTAAGGTGTCTTTATAAACCTAAGATTGATTAGACTCATTACCTATGATAGGATAAGTAGGTTTTATATTTTTTTCCTAATAAAGGTCCTACTATAGGATCTAAGGGTCTTTTAAGTCCTTTCAATAGGTCTAGAGGTCCTAATAGCAACATTGTCAAAAGTTGCACAAATGTTGTTGAGCAACTTTTTCATAATTGTTGTTTCAAAATTTTTTTCATGGGATCAAACTGTTAGCTCCATCAGATCCAGTTGGATGGGTAAACTCTAGGGGAGACCTTTTTTTTCTTGTAAAGCATCAAGACTGTTCTAGCACAAGTCAGACCCAAGTGTTCTGAAGGTGCACTAAGCCAAATTGGGCAGCGATTTTTGGAGAGCCATAAATTGGACCTCATGAGAGATATTAGAGATCTATGAAATGCACAAGGACCATCTTGGGAAGGCCTACAAGAATGTTTCTCAGTTCTGGGAGATTGCACTTGGACTCCATTTGGCGACCTGATTTTGGTTGGTGCAAAAAGTTGTATTGTTGCTCAGTTTTCAGTTGCTCAATGGTGCATCTTTCAAACCATTTTTTGTGGGACCAAACCATTAGCTCCATTATCTCTAGTTGGCTAGGTAAATGCAAGGGGAGATATTTTTTTTTTTGTGAAGCATCAAGAACATTTTGACGCAAGCTGGACCGAAGTGTTCCCAAGGTGCACTAAGCCAAATTGGACAACAATTTTTAGAGATCCATATATCAGACCTCGTAAGAGATATCGTAGATCTATAAAGTGCACAAGGACCATCTTGGGATGACCTAAAAACATGTAGCTCTGTTCTAGGAGATTCCACTCATATTCCATTTGGCAACCTGATCTCGGTTGGTGCAAAAAGTTGCATTGTTGCTCAATTGAAAGTTGCTTAATGGTGCATCTTTCAAACTATTCATCGTGGGACCAAACCATCAGCTCCATCAGCTCTAGTTGGCCAGGTAAATTCTAGGGGAGACCTTTTTTTCTTGTGAAGCATCAAGAACATTCTGTCGCAAGTCAGACCAAAGTGTACCCAAGGTGCACTAAGCCAAATTGGGCAGTGATTTTTGGAGAGCCATATCTTGGACCTCATGAGAGATATCATAGATCTGTGAATTGCACAAGGACTATCTTGGGAAGGCCTAAAGGCATGTAGCTCAATTCTGGGAGATTCCACTTTGATTTTATTTGGTGACCCGATTTTGGTTGGTGCAAAAAATTGCATTGTTGCTCAGTTGAAAGTTGCTCAATGGTGCATTTTTCAAACCATTTGTCATGGGACCAAACTGTTAGCTCCATTAGCTCTAGTTGGCTTGGTAAATACTAGGGGAGACCTTTTTTTTTTCTTACAAAGCATCAAGAACATTCCGTCGCAAGTCAGATTGAAGTGTTCCCAAGGTGTACTAAGCCAAATTGGGCAACAATTTTTGGAGAGCCATATCTTGGACATCGTTAGAGATATTGGAGATATTTGAATTAAAAAAGGACCATATTGGGAAGGCCTACAATCACGTAGTGCATTTCTTGGAAATTCCACTCGGCTTCCATTTGGCGACCCGATCTCAGTTGGTGCAAAAAGTTGCACTATTGCTCAGTTGAAATTTGCTCAATGGTGCATCTTTCAAACTGTTCATTGTGGGGCCAAACTGTCAGCTCCATCGGCTCTAGTTGGCTGGGTAAATACTAGGGGAGATTTTTTTCTCTTTCAAAGAATCAAGAAAGTTCCGACGCAATTCAGACCAAAGTGTACCCAAGGTGCACTAAGGCAAATTAGGCAGTTTTTTTTGGAGAGCCATATCTCAGACCTCATGAGAGATATCAAAGATCTATGAAGTGCACAAGGACCATCTTGGGAAGGCCTAAAAGCACGTAGCTCAGTTCTGGGAGATTTCACTTGGATTCTATTTGTTGACCTGATCTTGATTGGTGCAAAAAGTTGCATTGTTGCTTAGTTGAAAGTTGCTCAATGGTGCATCTTTCAAACTATTCATCGTGGGACCAAACCATCAGCTCCATCAACTCTAGTTTGATGAGTAAACTCTAGGGGAGACCTTTTTTCACTTGTGAAACATCAAGAACATTTCGGCGTAAGTCAGACCAAAGTGTTCCCAAGGTGCACTAAGCCAAATTGGGCAGCAATGGAAGTAAAACAATTCAAACATCCACAAAGCATAACATATAACACCATAATTTTAATTCTAGATTATGCCTATTACTTTGGTTTGAAAAAATATTTCAAGGTAGTTTCTTTGGAAATGATTAGGTCTATTACACATGAAAACACATGACAAAGATATAAGATAGAAAAGAACATACATACAACGAATGAAAAAGATGTAGTATGAAAATAATACATACATACAACACATGGAAAAGATATAATATGAAAATGAACATACATACATAAATACAATGCATGACAAAGATACATACATAAACACATAATATGAAAATGAACATATCTACATAAATACTACACATGAACCATTATTATAATTTAGAGAAACATGAGATATCCACTGCATGAGCCATTTTTATAATTGTAATGAATAGTAATTCACTCATATCCTCTTAGTTAAATGGTACACAGTAAACTATAAAAAATGTGGCCCCTCGGTATATACAAATCAACCCATGGAAAATTTTATATACAATTTGATCTTCTTTCAATATACAAAATCTGGTCTCCAAATATGCATGTAGACCACTTCATAGTCATTTATATTTACAAAAAATCAAAGTTAGATTGTTTCACAAAATTTATATACAAAATTGTCAAAATAATTCTACCATTTTGTAGAATGATTCTTCATGATGGCCCAAAGCTAATTGAATGAACCTTCTAGATCAACTCTAACCATTATTGTGTCATGTATTGCCTCGTGTTCAGATTCACAAAGTTTCCATAAATTCTTCTTACGAGGTCTACTAGTATACTTTATCAATTCAATAATTGTTGCAACAAGAAGGTTCGAGTAATGAAAAATATGTCTATGTTTCTCATAGTCCTCAACCTACCACTTCTTGGATTTTTGGATAGGGTACCTGCATTGCATAGAAGCATAAATCAATACAAAATTCAACATATAAAGTGTAATAGAATGATGGTAAGAGGTCTCAAAGTCATCAAACAAGAACACATTATATTTTGATAGCATACCTTCTAATCCATGTCCATGTCACAACAACGGATCGTATTGGGTAATCAATACCCTCTCCATCAATTAATGTAGTTGTCAATTTCTTTTTGCCCTCGATACAACGACACAAAAAGTAATCAGTACCTTCCTCATTGTTCTCATCTATAACAATTGCATATACATGACCTGCAATTTATAGAAGGATAAGTTAACACCCTAAACAATTAACCACCTAATAAAATGAGTTCAAGTAAGTTCAACAGATTTCATCTCAACATGAAGAATAAATTGAGAAATTACCTGGTTCAACTAGGTCAAATATGTGATCAAAATCTGCTGATGCTTCAAACTGGCTCAATTGTAGTCATGATCTAGGAAGTTGATATGTATGAAGCGGTTGCAAAGGTGTATAAGACCATTCGTCAACCCACTCTTTTGATTCAAATTCCTCCCACACAAAATTAATACAAGACAAGGAAAAACATGCCATTAATCTAGTATAAATACCCAGTGATGTTGCATTTGAGCTTCTAAATGAGTGTATGTCAATTAATCCTGTAAGTGTACAACAATCTATATGGTTTTCAATGTTAGACTCACCTATCAACCAAAAAAATCTATTAACCATAGACTTACCTTTACTACATGTTTCCATTGTAAAATTGCACCATTGCACAATTATTTATGCATTTATTAACTTTGCACCACCTTCGTACTTCAATTCCTCTCTAGCAAGATCTCTTTTTACATATGCACCTACACCATCATGCTCTCCTTTTCCATGCCCCACCTCAGTGAAATTGCAAAAATGTTGAACGCCACTTGTCACATGCATCCTACTCAACCAATAGAACATCCTTGCATTCTTGAATTGTGAGGTGCAATTGTTTGACCATATTATGTTTTGGTTGTACTCAATACCTCTCTCCCTTATATTCTCATAGAAAACTTTGAAGCAACCTTGCACAAACTCTGATGAATGTGTGTGATCGTCACTGATGTAGAAGTGATACTCTCTTAAAACCTTTATATATGCATATGTTCTATCATGTGCATGCAAGAATGCTATATGTACAAAGACCATCACTTGTATAGAATGGTAATACAATGCTTGCACTTCATTCTGAGGTTTAAGTGCATAATTCTTAGCAAAATCAACAATGGAGACAATATTACCAAGGGGAAAAGTGTCCTTACATAGCTTGAATTGCTCATCCAACAACCAGCTAGCTCTATGTGAATAATGTATGTACTCATAAACTAGTTTCTCTTGAAAATCCTTCATAAAATCAGCTATGCATATATCATTTTTCACTAACTCACACCTCTTAAGTTCTTTTTCATCTTTTAGACCATAAGTTACTGTCTTGTATTTTCCAAAAGAAACTAGTGTATTTCCAATCTCATTTGTGGTCTCTATATGGTGAAATATCAACAACTTTCTCATACCACCACATGCACTACAAGATCCATTCAAACACATCATCTTATAATAAATGCAACCATCATCTCGATTGCATAATACACTTGACATAAATTCTCTTGATGACGTAGGAGGTGCTTGAAGACCACATTCCTAAAAAATTGTTTTAGTGTGCAAAGTACAACAAACATGATGATATATATCATAATTCATGAAAAATTCAATATGTACCCTACAACAACATGTGGTGCACGCATGATTAATCTTGATGTAAAAGGGTTTTCCCATTTCAAAACATCTTTGAATAATTTTAATTTGAGGAACTCTTTGGTGGAATCTTTCATAAAATTGTGTTTCTGTCATATCCAAAAAGTGTTTTGGATGTGGCATAGGATTTGTAGATTTGATTCTCCTCCTAACAAAGTCTCTTTGGTTGGGTGAAACCCTTGTGTTGTCATGCCAAAAATTTTCTTTTTTAATGTTCTTAATGCATCAACAACAACCTTGTCCTTGTGTGGGAGTCTACTCGAGAACGACCAAAAAGAATTAGTGTTTGGATCCTCAATTTTGTCTCGCACATGTAAGGCTCTCTGTAATGTTGATCTACCTTTCCTTAATGACTTTCTTATTTTTCTTACTATATGAGATTTTTTCATTTCCTTTTCCATTATAGTTTATGTGAGGACACGTCGAGTAACATTAGCATCTTTACTCCGTGATTTTGAACCAATGGCTTGGTATGCATCGAATATATTTCTCACAATGGTTCTCTCACTACTATTTTCAGATGTTCTCAACCCCACAATTCTCATTGTCTCTCTAAATTTCAGATTCTTAATCATTTCAACAACTACTTGACATATTCCACTTAGATTTAATTTTTCAAAATAGTTATTCCAAATCTTTTTAACAATTCTTCTACAATTTATTTTTGACATTTTATAATGCATTGGCCTCAAAATATTTTCATCAATGTCAATTAGAAACTTTGGTTTTCTACGAATTATTCTAGGTGGTGTTAACACAATTGCATGCTCTACATTTTCATTAGATGAATTATGTGCATTTATCCCCATCATTTCAATTGGTGTATGTTGAACATTTTCATTTTCATTATATGTATTTTGTTCATTAATGTCATCGAATTGAAATGGTGCATTAGATGAATTAGGTGCAATTATCCCCATCATTTCAATTGGTGTATGTTGAACATTTTCATTTCATTATGTGCATTTTGTTCATTAATGACATCGAATTGAAATGGTGCATTTGATGAATTAGGTTCATCACTTACATTGCATGCATTTGATAATGTACCTTTTCGTATTCTCCTCATGTGCTCCCTTTGTCTTTCCTTTTCTGTCTCTCATTGTTTAATTGTTCCTCTTTTATTCTTTCCCAATGTTCATATTGAATGGACCCTATGAATAATATCATGAAAATAGAATAACATGTGAACATTAAATCCAAAAAAAAAGAACAAATCAACCATTTTCTTGAAATGTGAACTTACAATGATAAAATTACATAAAAATACCAATAAAAAATACAATTCAATCATTGCAAAGAAAAACATGCAAAAAAGTGTAGACCTAACTGTTACTCGCGTAAAACAACATAAAATTAGTAGTGGGACCTGAAAACTTGCGATGACTTCTTTTAGACCGTTGAAGCAAGCAACGTTCCTAATTCAACAGAACCCAATCGACTTATGAGAACATAAAGGCTCAATATTCCTAATTCCTCAGAACAAAGGAGGATTGAGAAAGAGAGTGAGAGAGAGAGGAGAGGGTAGGGAGAGAGGGAGAGAAGGAGGGATTGAGAGAGCATAATTTTTACTTCTTTATAACCTGATCGAGTTTTGAAGAAGTGAAAATTGTGCGTTTTATTCTCCAGAACCCGATCAGGTTATTTAAAATTTAGAAACCCAATTGGGTTATGGCTTGGGAAGAGGCTTGTAAAATGACCCAAAGGATTGGAGGCTCATTTTCCCTCCATTTTTGTTCTTTTAGACATTTTTTCATCTTGTAAGATGAATTCTCGACTTTATCTTCATTAGGTTTGCAATTTGTCAATAGGGTAGCTCTATAATTTTCACCATAGTCTCATACATCTTCTTATCTTTCCAACCATATAAATTTTTCTATTTTTGGACAACATTAGCATAGTATACTTTAATTTTCTTTACGAGTGTCTTGACAGTCCTCACAGACATATGTCTACCATTTTTTTTAATAACTTTTGATATACTTAACCAAATTACAAATAAATTAAATATTATTTCTCTAATCTTGATTCTATACACTTTAATTTTTTTTTTTTCATTTTTGATTATTTTGATGCAAGTTATGCCCAATGCACGAACAGGTACCAAATTTTCAGGATGCGGTCACTTCAAAAAATCATAGAAAAAAAATAATCATAAAAAAATTACAAAAAGACACACAACTTCTAGATCTCACTCTTACCTATCATGCTACAAAAGGGATTTGAAAAATATTGAATATAACTATATCTTTTGTACAACACACAAAAACAACTATGTTATATTTTCTAAAAAAGTCAAGAATAGGTTTTTGTGCGTGCGAGGTTTGACCCTCTTAATATTATCAGTTTTTTTAAAAAAATTAGTATTTTAGAAACTAGATTTAGAGTACTACAATTTTTATTTTTTACACATCTTCTTATTTTGAGTGCATGACCCTCAAACATCTGTTCCAAGTTCAATTTTACCCGATTTTAGAAAAAATACGTCCACTTATACCCCCCTTCTTGGTTCACAACTTGGTGCACATACCCTAAAATTCCCAACAACCTTCCAAACACCTTGACATTAGTATTTGTTAGGAATAACAGTCCACAAGCACAACTGAGAGAGGGGGGGGGGGGGGGAANAAGCACAACTGAGAGAGGGGGGGGGGGGGTGAATCAGTGGTGAGGCAGATTATTAAACATTAAACTTTATAAACCAAAACTTCAATCAAAATGATAACACAACAAATGCCAACACAATAACACAATCCTTGTTGTCGAGGAAACCCTGTTAAAGGTAAAACCCCAGTGAGAATTAGTACTCAAAAATTATGTATTGAGAGTATAGTATCCTTGTTAAAAGATTTAGCCCTGTTAGGAGCTTATTACAACATTATAGTATATAGTCACTGTCAAAGGACATACCCTATTAGGAGTCAAGAGTAATAGTGGGCTCACCATCCAGGCACACTACCCAAAGAAGGTTAAAGCCAACCTCAAGGATTTACAATCTGAACAAGTGTATATAATAAATATACAATCCAGTGAATTGTCTGATAGAAAATGTCTTTACTTGGTCAGTTCCAATGAAGTATTACAATCACAAACTCTACTCTACATCCAACAACCAATGAAGCTTCGCAGCTTCCACACTTCTCTGTCCTTTCACTTACCTTCTCATCATTCCACTATCACATCCTTTCAAAAGAAAATATCTCTCATATACCCTATTACAATAATTGATTAGGTCAGCCGATTAAGCTTTCCCAATATACAAATAATTATTTAACCCCTTGCTAAGATACACAAGGTACCTAAAACAAGTAAACATCAATTACAATACATCAGATATAATCCAAGATCCACAATCCACTCTCACAATCCATAATGCACTCTACATCTATGAATTCAAACCCAAATAGTTCTCCTCCAGAATACACGCCACAACTGACGTCATGAACAATCACATGACTTTCAATCAACAAAAAAAAATCCTCTATATGCCTTTTGTCATCTCTCAAGCTCGTATAGCCTGAATCATCATTGCCTGTAAGATATCCCCAAAACATAGAGACTTTCTTTGTCAAGCATCATTGCCACAGTCCAGAAACTAATCTTCACTAAAACATCTGTAACATCTCCAATATGCAATATTAAGCCAAGCGACCTTAGGAATAAGGTCAACAAACATCCTTCTTCATATCCTCATCTTTGCTCATTCTGATTCATCCGTACAATGTCCGCACACTTCTCTCAACCATCATACAATAGCAATAACCAGTTTGTTCACTCCACATAAACATATGTTGAAATTAGTGACAAAACATGAATGCCAACAACATCAGTAGTGCCCAATTCTGATATCATCCAAGAATCTCTCCCTTTGACATTTATGACAACATATGGGAAAATCCATCAACCCAAAAGTACTCTCTCTCAATACATTCTTCTCAATATCCTCAACACAAGTCTCCCTAAAGAAGTAGGGATTTTCACATAGAATCTGTCCCCCTTTGGCAACAATGGAAAAGGGTGCCATAACTCTTCTTTATTCTTCTACAAGGTGTAGCTTTTTCAAATCTTCATGTCTAACAATCAGGTGCAAAATACTCAAATGTGCTCTATAGTTTTCCCGCAATCACTCCCCCTAAGGAGTAGATCCATACATTAAGTCCAAAAATTGATATAGCTCTAAAAGCCACTATAATGATGCATCCTTGCATCAATTAATTACCACAAGGAAGGTCTATCACCTCAAGGGTGCTTCTGAGATATTCAAAAGCATCTTTTGGCAAAGGTTTTGTAAATATATCTGCTATCTGTTCCTTTGTGATAATATACTCCAGTCTAATCTCTTTCTCTACTATGTTGTCTCTCAAGAAATGATAATTAACAAAAATATGTTTAGTCTTTCAATGCATTATAGGATTCTTCGACATATTCACTGTGCTAGTGTTATCACAATGGATAACCATTTTCTCTTCAAAAATTATTCCAATGTCCTTTAGCATTTGTTTCATCCAAACAACTTGTGTACAATTTATAACAGCAACAACATACTCAGATTTACAAGTAGACTGAGAAATACAGTCCTACTTCTTACTTAACCATGAAACCAACCTTTTTCCAAGGAAAAATGTTCCACCACTTGTACTCTTTCTATCATCCACATTACCTGCACAATCAGCATCAGTATAAGCCTGTAAAATAAAGTCATCTGATTTTTCATACCACAATCCATATTCTATTGTTCCTTTCAAGTATCTGAAAATTCTTTTCACAGCAGCAACATGTGTCTCTTTAGGATCTGCTTGATATCTTGCCACAATTTCAACTGCATTGGAAATATTTGGTTTGGTGTGAGTTAGATATTGTAGACCTCCAATCATAGATCTATACTTTGTCTTAAAAAAATCTGAGCTTCATCATTACTAGTAAGTATATAACCAGTCCCCACTTCAAAGCCATTTCTTTACCCCTCTCAGCTAGTCTCAATATTTCTATCCAATGCAATGGATTTGACACAGTCTGTGCATTTAATTGAAATTATGGTGCTTAAAGTCATTCACAAGCAATTCTGGATTGGTCATAATCTGAAAATTGCCATGCAACACTATGATCTATGGAGTGATCAAGCTCTTGTGGGGGGCTTATTTTCACAAAAATAATTACTGCAATTTCATGATTTTCTAGTGACATATGACAGGATAAAAAGAATGCTTGACAGTCAAAATCCTAAATTTTTGAATAATGTGCTCAAGGTTACTGTGAGGGTGCTTGGAGTGTAGTTGGAAAGTAGAGTGAGAAAGACTAGTGACGCTCTACTAGAACTCCCAGGGTTGCCAAACCCTGCATCTCCACCACATGATCCCCCATGTCAAAATTCAAAATGGAAGCCATCACGTCATGTCAAAGAATGGAACATTTGCGAGGAAGGGGAACCGTCAGTTGTAAGGGATGAAGTTGTATAATTTCACCGATATGATAGATTTAGTCACCAACAAGGATATGCAGATGTAACAACACTGCAAACCCTAAGTACAGCAGCTGCTGATGCTGACTGGGAGGAGATAGCTAGCCAGGAACATGGGAGTGGCTAGAGACCGTAACACTTAACTACTTCAGGCTTTGCTGACAAGGAAGATGTGCCCCTTGGCTCTGGCTGGGAAATGCCCAACTCTTCGGGCAGATCTTAGGATTGGACAAAAGTTTACATTTGGGAAAAAGTTTTTGTTTTTGTTTTAATCGAATATGTCCTAAACTTTTGTGCCCGTGTGGAAAATTCTATAGTTTGGGTATTTAGCTAAAATATTTATTTACTAAATATTGCTGAATCAAATTTTGTACCAGAACCGAATAGTAGAGTCAATAACAAGGTCAACTGATAGAATTCACCGACCATTATCGACCAGGACAAGCCAACGACCAACACCGACTATGAAGAAGCGACGATAATTACTGATCTGGAGATACCGACGAACATCACTGCCCAGGATACACCGACGAGAAGTACCGGCCAACATGCATAACCGACATAAACAAAATTTTCTTTAGAACCGATGAAGCATAACCATTCAGAGGAACCAACCATCCTAAATTTGGCTTGATGATGTAAATGGTGATTTTGTATTTGAATGACTTCTTGAGTATTTTGTATTGGCACAAAATCTCTTTGATATATTGTACTTGAGCAAGGATTCTAGTTTTTCTTGCTGTTTCTTTCCTAGATGAGCTCTTGAACCAGCTTATATTATATTAATAAATATATTCAGTGGCTTGCCCACTTTTAAAAAAAAAAAAAAAAGTATATAACCAGTCACCATGGGTGTTCCAATAGGTTTACAATCTTGCATTCCAAAAATTTTCAACATTTACTTAAGGTACTTGGTCTGAGATATAAAAATACCATTCTTATTCTGATTAATTTACAAACTAAGAAAAAAATTCATCTCACCAATCATTGACATTTAAAATTCACCTTCCTTTTCTTTAGAGAACTTTTTACTCATTTTATCATTGCCTCCAAAAATGAAATCATCAACAAAAACTTCTATGATTAAGATTCCATCTTCACCAGTTCTTAAATATAAATTATTGTTTGCATTACCTTTTCTAAAACCGCGATGAATTAGATACCTGTCAAGTCTTGCAAACCATTCTCTCAATGCTTGTTTCAGTCCATACAATGCTTTCTTCAACTTACAAACCATGTCATCATCTTCTGTCAAAGGAAATCCATCAGGTTTCTCTATGTATACCTCTTCTTCCAAATCTCCATTCAAGAATGCAGATTCACATCCATCTGATATACTTTAAAGTATTTGTGTGCAACATAAGAAAGAAATAATCTCACAGCTTCCAACCTATCAACATGAGAAAATGTTTCTTCAAATTCTATGCCTTCTTGTTGCGAGTAGCCTTTACAAACCAGTATAGCCTTATTTCTTACCACTGTTCCTTCCTCATCCATTTTGTTTCTGAAAACCCATTTAGTTCCTATCACATTTTTATTTTTAGGGCTTGGAACCAATTCCCAAGTATTGTTTTTCTTTATCTTTTCTAGTTCTTCCTGCATAACTTTAGTCCAAGATTCATCTCTACATGCTTCATCAGTTGTTTTTGGTTCAACTTGAGAAATCAAACAAATTTCATCTCTTACTTTTGATCTTGTCATCATTCCTTTACTTGCATTACCAATGATTTGATTTTCAGGCTGGTTCTTCTTAACATACCTCAGAGTCTTAGGAGTCTCAGTAAGCTCAAATGATTCATCTTCAATCTCATCATCAATCTCCAAAGGTACTACAGGATCAGTAGGGACCTCTTTTATCTCTGCAATCTGTCCACATTCATACATTCTTTCCTGAATCTAAAACTTTTCATGTATCCTCACATTGGCACTTTCAATAAAATTCCTCAATCTTAGATTGAAATATTAATATGCTTTTCTCTTAGTAGAATAACCAAGGAAGATACCTTCATCACTTCTAGCATCAAACTTCCCTATCTCATCATCTCTTTTGATATAGTATTTACTTCCAAATATTCTGAAATATTTTACAGTAGGAGTATGATCAAACTAGATAATTTATAAGGAGTCTTACTTGTACCTTCTCTGATCTAAATTCTATTTAAGGTGTACACTACAGTACCAACAGCTTCTCTCGAATGAACATGTGATACATTTCCTTCAAGTAGCATAGTTCTGACAACATCTAATATTGTTATGTTCCTTTGCTCTGCTATCCCATTCTGTTGTGGTGTCCTAGGATAAGACAACCGTTTGAATATTCTATGCTCTTTGCAATAGGTATTAAATAATTCTGAAGTAAAATCACCACCTCTATCTGATCCAAACATTTTATATTCAAACCTGATTCATTCTCAACTTTTTCTTTGAACATCTTGAATTTGTCAAATGCCTCAGACTTCTCTCTTAAATATGTAACCCACATAATTCTAGAAAAGTCATAAAAAAAGTATAAAATACCTTTCACCATAATAAGATCTTGCTCTTGTAGGACTACACAGATCTGTATGTACCAGATCCAACTTCCCTTTTGCTGAATAAGATTTTATTTTAAAACCGCTACTAGTCTACTTCCCCATAACACACTCTCTACACATAGTGTTAGATTCTTTTACAACCTTAGGTAGATCTCTTACTGCATTAGTCATACGTGCCTTCACAATATTATCAAAGTTAACATGAAAAAATCTTCTATGCCATAACCAACTGTCATCAACCTTCACAATAAAATAAGAAGCCTCAACTGTATTCAATTCAAATACATTACCTCTAGATTTAGTACCAGATGTGATCAAGTCTCCTGATTTACTTCCGATGGAACATTTCCCATCAATGAATTTCAATTGATAACCTCTGTTCACTAACTGTCCAACACTCAACAAATTATGCTTTAGTCCATCAACAAGCATTATATTGTCAGTAGTAGTTTTTCCATCCAAAGAAATAGATCCAACTCTAATGATAAGCTTAGGAGTATTGTCACCAAATATAACAACACCACCATCATATCTTTTCATACTAACAAACTTGTTTTTATCTCCAGTCATATGATGTGAACAACCACTATCTATAACCCATTCAAATTTATTTTCAACATGAGATACTAAGGCTTTTTATTCATGT
This sequence comes from Thuja plicata, assembly GCA_018584345.1. Taxonomy (NCBI): domain Eukaryota; kingdom Viridiplantae; phylum Streptophyta; class Pinopsida; order Cupressales; family Cupressaceae; genus Thuja; species Thuja plicata. The sequence goes on along the minus strand of MU224936.1, from coordinate 1,217,586 downwards.
ATAGGTTCATCATCCTTAATAGAAATAATTCCAATTTCATCATAATCAACAACATCATCATCAGAAATGCCTTCACTAGCATAATAACATTCCTTGTCTTTTGAATACTTAGGTTTATGTTTTGGAACCCTTGTAGTACATCAAGATGTAAAATTACCAATCTTGTTGAATGAAAAACATTTCAAAGGTAACTTTCCTTCAAGCTTACCCTTACCTCTCTTTTCTCTTCTAGTGATCAGTGCTACTACTTCATCTAGCTTTCTTTCTTCCTCCTGAATTTGTTCCCATTCATGATCATAGTCTCCAAGTTCTTTTCTCAAGTCAATATTGCTGGTGCTCACAATTCCAGATAAGGTCTTTTTGTTTCTATGCACAGTCGCCTTGAATGCTGACTCAACTTTAGGTAAATAATCTCCTAGTTCCGCGGCCTCAAAAGTAGTTATCTTTCCAATCAAAATCTCTCTATTGAAGTTCGGTGTGAAAGGTATAATCTCCTCAATAGCTTGTTCTTTAGTTTTGTATACAGGTTTTAGAGATCTGAGAATCTTTGCAATCACTTCTTCCTCACTGTAAGTACCTCCAGAGTTTCTAATGGTAGTAACCACTTCATTAATTTTCTGTGCATATGCTCTAATTTTCTCATCATCTTTCATTTTCAATGATTTCATCTTTGTCTTCTAGTTTTGTAGCTTTGCCTATTTTGTAAACTTATCTCCTTCATACAGTGCTTCCAATCTTGTCCAAATTTCATGTGCAGAATCAAAATCTTTCACTTCTGTGAATTCACCTTTACAAAGTATGTTGTTTAATGATTTCCTTGTGACCATGTTACATGAAAAAAACTTATTTTCATCTTTAGTAGCTTTATCTAATTCATCATTAGTCTTTATCTTTTCCTTTCTTTTTGTGATCATCCAATAGTTGATTCCCAAACATAGCAAATGTGTTCTCATCTTGTTCTTCTAACTGTCAAAGTTTTCAGGATCAAATTTCAGACTATCCTTCCTATAATAAGTCATCTTCAGGATCACCTCAAGATGTTAAGCTTTCTCTCTAAGGACTAGTAGCTCTGATACCAATTTTTAGGAATAACAGTCCACAAGCACAACTGAGAGAGGTGTTAGGGTTTGACAGAACCGGAACAATATAAGAATAAATAGTTATACACAGAAAAAATAGAAGAAAGAAACTAAACGTAGATAACACACAAATTTAACGTGGTTCACCCAAAACCTGGGCTACGTCCACCTACACAGCCGTCCAACCTTTCTTATTATCCAGCAAAAACATACACCACCATACCATGCATTATACATCTCAAACACTTATAACATGCATTTTAGGGCAACCTCTAAAATTGACCATTTTAGGGTTTTACAATGTCGGTCTTCTTTTTCCCAAAAAAGCAAATCTCTTTCCTGAAAAAGCACCAAAATTTTTTGGCCCTTCAGGCCGGCCTCCGGTTTGGGGCTACTGCCCCTCACCTCCAGAAACTACCAGACATGTGGCCACAATATCAACACCTACTACATGATCAGTCACCAAAATATCAACAATCTCCCACTTGGAGACTGATCAGGCTCCACACCAATTAATCTCCCACTTGGAGACTAGAACCAGATGACAAAGTAGTATGTGCAACTCCCATTGGATAAAAGACCTTGCTGTGTATTAACCCCAAAATCATCAGTCAAGAAGCCCAATATTATCTGAGAAAGAAACCATCTTCTCCTTGGGGACTACCTTCGTGAACATGTCTACAGGATTGTCACTTGTGTGAATCTTTTCAAGCCGTAATTGGCCATCCTCCAAAACAAACCTTATGAAATGGTACCTAAGCTGTATGTGCTTTGTCCTTGAATGAAAAGAAGAATTCTTTGCAAGATGAATGGCACTCTGGCTATCACTGTACAATGGGCGATCTTCCTACTTCTGACCCAATTCCTCCAGAAAACATTGTAACCAAATCATCTCCTTGCTAGCTTCCATAACAGCTACATACTCAGCTTCAGTAGTTGAAAGTGCATTAACTTTCTGCAATCTAGAAATCCAACTAACTGCAGTACCCTCTACAGTGAAAACATACCATGTAGTACTCCTCCTTGTATCAATATCTCCTACCAGATCAAAGTCAACAAATCCACTCAGAACAAAACTAGATCCTGTGAAACATAATGCCTTTGTAGTAGTTCCTCTCAAATATCAAATAATCCATTTGACAACATTCCAATGTTCCATACCTGGATTGCTCATATACCTGCTGACAACTCCCACTACATGAGCAATATCTGGCCGTGTGCATACCATTGCATACATTAGACTGCCAACAGTTGATGAATACGGGATGTTAGACATTTTATCTACCTCTTCCTGTGCCTTTGGGCACATTTCCTTAGTCAATTTGAAATGACTAGCCAAAGGTGTACTGACTGCTTTTGCAACCTGCATATTGAATCTTTTCAACACCTTCTTTATATACTCACTTTGGGAAAAATTCAAAGTTCTATTTTTCCTGTCCCGTGTAATCCTCATACCAAGGATTTTCTTAGCAGCACCCAAATCCTTCATAGGAAATGACCTTGCTAATTTCTGTTTAAGTTCATTTATGTGTTGCATATTGGACCCAGCAACAAGCATGTCATCAACATAGAGTAACAGGATAATGTAACTCCCATTATCTAATCTCTTAAAATATACA
>MU224936.1:1168568-1184441 GCA_018584345.1 Thuja plicata | reverse complement strand
CTTGCTCTTGTCTCCTTTAGAATCTCCCATTGCATGGTTTATTAGCAAGGTCATAGGCTTAATTAGCTCTAGCTGAGAGCAATACTCAAAATAGCCTTGCACTCCATGCCTAGGGAGCTCTAAACCGATTTCTCAAGGTTTCCAATCCATGGATCCTCTTGGAAGCAATGGTTTAGAGAAGTGCACCACTTGAGTGTGTACACCTCCCACGTCTAAACTAGGATGAGGTGTATCGACACCACTCTTAAAAAACTCCTAAATGATGACAATTTGTGTGAACAAGTGTCAAATGAACATGAACAACACTTAATGAGCCTAAATATAGTTAAATTAAATAAATACGCTAACAATTCCTTCCACTTGTATTATTTTATGTTTTATTTTTTATTTTTAAAGATTTAGCTATTTATTTTAAAAAGATTTGCATGATAAAATTAGATGTATCCAAGACCTCTATATAATGAGACATTTGTAATTGATACATTATCAAGTAGTTTGATCCTTGATCAATAAGTTCTTGTAATATTTTGAACTAATAGAATAATTTCTTTGTTTTACAATTTTGTATTTCTTTCATTTGGCATCATAATAGGCTCAAGAATTTGTAGAAGCATGAATACATTGTGGGAGGTTGAAGAATCAGTCATAGCATTGAAGAAAGTCTCTCTAATTAAATCTCCTCAATTCGTAGAAGGGAAGTTGCCTATCCAACCTATACAAGCTACCTCAAAAGAGGTGAAGCTACAAATGCTACCTCAAAAGAGGTGAAGCTAATCTTCAAGTGAGGATATTGAAGATGCAAAAGGAGTACGTCAAATAGTTTGTTTAAACCCATTGTGAAAGGAAGGGCAATGACGATTGTGTGGGCGATGTAGTGAAATTTCCCTTCAAAATAAACAAAGAGAAAGATCTAATATAATTTGCCAAGTTTAAAACCACCTCCAAAAAGGCCAAGCCCTTAATTTATAAGGTTGTAGAAGAAGAAAAGACAAAGGTATCACAAATAAAAAAAATTTGATTTGCAGGAAGAAAATTATAGATTTTGTAACATCTGCAAAATTTAGACAAAGCCACCAACATGAAGTTGTGTGAGGAAGATATATCTCAGCTATAAAAAAGTCATAGTATTTTGTTGAAACAATTAGGACAGAAGCTTTCGAGGAAGAAAATAAATACAACATCAAATATATTTGTTTTTGTGTTAAAGTTATTAGTAATAGAAATTAAAGGGGAGATTGTTAGAATATTTAGTAATTAGTCTTACTTACATTATTTTATACTTTAACTACATGATAAAATTAGAAGCTCTTGTAACATCTTGAAACAATAAAATAATTTCTTTATTTTATAATTTTATATATTTTTAAATATTTATATATACTTTTTTCCAGCTTTCATTAATATATTGATAATCTCATACTAAAAATTATACAGGCACTACACATGTATTTGTTCATGCTTATGGTGGTACCCAAATTCAAACAGCCAGCTTGAAGGAAAGAAGACTGATGCTACATATACCAAAAACAAAATTGGAAAATATGCACTGTTGGGAGGAAATTTTTTATCATCTTTGATAATAGCCTTTAATATGTATTACAAATTTCTTTGAAAAATACTTTTATGCATCTAATTCCAAGGCAGTTCAGTTGATTGAAGGCTTCAATTGTAGATTTTTCAATGATCAAAACCTATGAGACATATTAATTTGAAGATCTATATTAGTAAAGAATTATACGTACTCAATTAACATATGCATTGGTTATTTATCTTAAAAGTCAGTTACCGTTTTCATTTTTCTGATCAGATGGGTTTGGAAATGCTTATCATGAAGTATAGATGAATGAAGTAATAACAGTCCTTTAGCCCGTGTGCTAACAGTATAGTGCTGATTCAATTTCAAAAGTTAAATGAAAATACGGTGAACAGAAAATTTGACTGAGTTGATTGCACACAATGCTGATGCTCAATTTCAAGACTTTAAATTTTGAGTATTGAACACAACTTAAACATAAAATTAAACAGTTGATTACCCAAGTACAAAACAAAGTTAGTCCATCCCAACCTCCTTTTTATTACTATTTATGATTGTTAGTCTTAATTCAATAATATAAGTTTGATTTGGTTTACTATTTTGTATTAACTTATTATTCTAAATTAGTATGTGTACTTATTTTCTTAAATGTAAATCCAACATGTCCCATCTACTAGTTCTTTATTTTAGGATTTTACTTTTTATTTTGTGATTTTTCATCTTTAATTTTTTAAATCTATCTATTTTGAAACTAAATATAAATTTTCTTTTAGTTTCTTTATGGTTCCATTTTCGGTGAATTTATGAAATGGTTTAATGATGATGTTTACATAAACTTGTTTGCTTGTCTTTATTTGTCTATATATATAGTATTAGCTGCATAAGTTTTAATTCATTTATCCCAATGATATAGTATAGTTGTTGATGTTTTTTTTCTTATTTATTTACAAGATGTTTATCAATATGAGTTCATTTGATAGCCTAAGTATGTCTGTTTATTGTTTTATGTCCTTTATTCTCTAGTGGCAATTCCTTGGAAACAATATTAGACAATTGTTCTTGCTTCTCAAGCATCTTTTAAAGATGTCCACTGTTACTTTTCCACTTCTTCATTTCTCATGTTTCACTTATTCATGTCACATGTTTCAAGTGATAAGTAATGTATGATCCTAATATTTCTACATACATTAATATCACTAAGAAATCTAGAGTTACATATATATCAAGGTTCAATTCTTTAAATCTCAACCCTTGGTCTTATAAGTTTTTAATTAAGTAAAAATAGGTTTTGAAGGGACCTGAAACCCTTGGTCTTATAAATAGTTTGAGAATGTATATTTTCTAATCGAACTTCAAATAAAACTTCCTTTAAACCTCTAGTATTGCATGAAGTTCCACATAGAAAACTTATCCTCTACTACCTCCAAATATAGAATCGTGAAGAATATCCTTAATTTTTATTTCTACTTCTATATCTTGAACTTTTATACCTTTAATTATTTATATCCCTCATATCTTGAATTCAATATCTCATTTCCACAACTATCTAACGTTACTTTAAATAAAAATCCTTGATTAAATTTTGATGGAAGTGTATGAAAATAAAATTCTTTCACATGTACATAGGCACTGCTATGGTGGAGGAAAAGAGGAGAATGAAAATTATTGTATTGTAAGCACATTTATTGTTGATAATGTAAGTTTGGCCTCTCTTCTTGGTGGAGTTTTTCCTCACCAAGTGTTTATATAAGTAAATCTCGTGCTATGTGTTGATCTTGTAGTTCTAATGTATGTCGTATTACTAATATCTTATGTTGATTCTAGAATCATTATTTATTTATGTTATAAGTTCACATAAGATATGTTTATTAGACATATAGGCTTATTTTTGGCATGAATTTTTTTAGATTGCATACAAGTTTAAGATTTTTATGTTGTAGCTTTCTGAGCCTTGTATCTCATCCAACAATCTAATCAAAGGATGAGATACAAGGCTCAGATAGCTACAACATGAAAATCTAATGTTTAGGAATCATCACACATTATAAATGGCTTAATCTCTTGAGATACAAGGCTCAAATAGCTACAACATGAAAATCTAAAGGTGGATCATCCCCCATTATGCAATGAAGTGTGTGCAACATGCGGAGGATGAAAATATGATGCGTGCACTAAAGGTGGATATTACACATAAAGTAGAATGTGATCACAACTATCACCACCTATAGTGAAATTTCTCTTACACCATGTGCTAATATAAGTGTAAACTCCTAGGTTTCTTGTATACAAACTACTATGCAATGCATTATCCTGAGTAAGCTTAAGTAAAGTGTAACTAAGAATATTTAATTACACCAACAATAACCAATATACACTATATCTCTATAATGTTCTTCGCATGATTTTGAAAAATAATAATGGGAGGTCCTATTGATGGCTTAATCTATTACCTCATCTTTATGGACTCATTCCTGAGCCAAAGTCATGGTGGAAGAAAATAGTTTGGGAAGATAAGAATGGTCATATCAGAGGATTGATTGGTATGAGTTTTGGTTTGAATTTTTTCCATGATATCTATTCCAAGATCTTGAGTATTCAATGCCCATGCACAATTTAGACAATTATTTGGGATCATTTTGGAGATCCACATGTTCCTCCTTTTCTAAATGATCCCGCTATAGATTGTCTCATTCCACTTGATGATGCATATAATATTCCGTATGATGATGATACCATAGATGACATTGAATATTTAATGCACTACTTGAGAGTAAGGATGATCGACTGACTCTACTTGTATCTCCTACTTCTCTAGTTGAGATCACACATTCATCTCTTGTTAGTGATTCCAGTGATTCATTGCAAGAGACATATAATTTTCTTCCTGATTAGGATTCCTACTTGCCAAACGTTGGTTCATTTTTGTGGAGTCTCACATTTCATATTTGAGAGACATATTTGAGGTTGTTTATCTTCTCTTTGATGACAACTTCATTATTGTTGGAGACACTTCACCTTCTTTGGAGATTGGTATTCATGAGTCTCAATCTTCACATGATATATTGTATTGCTTGGTTCAGGTTGATCATGCTTATGTGATGGATTCTTTGATCTCAAAGATACCTAATCAGTCTCCAGGGATGCATATTTAGAGACCCTATTCCTCCTTTTATTTGGATATGGATTGGTTTTTGGCATCACCATCATACTTCATTTGGGTTCTACTTCTTAGTTTCTATCTAGAATAGGAAGCATTCCTATATTTGTACTTGGTATATCTTCTTCCCAATGGGAGAAATGTTGTTTGTAGGCATTAGACTATGTTTTTTCTTCGAGCAGTCACCATACTTGCAGGAGATTGTTCATTATGGGGGGATATTATGTCTCCTTATTTCCTTCCTATGGGGGGGAGTGGGGGGGGTGGGGGGGTTAGTTTATAGGAATTTAAGAACATGCATCATGGAATGAGACAAATATTGCTAGATAATGCATTTGAGATCTACAACTATGTTTACCCTTCCATTAACATTGCATTATAAACATTTAAAATTGGCCTAGTTTTCTATTCTATCCTTAAGATTTTTTTCCATTTATATATTTATAATTTACAAAATTCACCCACAAAATCAACCTTAACAAATAATCTAAGCTAGGAGACTTGGCCATACAAAAGATTGAGGAGATTAATAAAGCCCTATTGGCTAAGAAACTTTGGAGGAGTTTCAAAGAGAAGAATTAATGGACTTGTATTATCAATTATAGTAAATACATATCTACCTATGATTACTTTCAATTTTTTCTTACTGATAGAGGGCCTATGCCTTCCTGCTTGGTGTTGTGGAATTTCATCTCCATCCCAAAATATATTATTTCTCATGGTCTTAGTTGGTCTTTGGGTTATGGATAAACGATCCTCTTTTGGGATGACTGGTTGATTGTTGATTACCCTCTTGCTTTGTCTTGTTTAGCTAGCTAGTGTAAGGACATTTGTGTTCGACAGTTTGATTGTTGGGTAGTTGATTATATTCATAATTCTAATTGGGTAAATTTATCTATTATTGATGTGGCTTTGGGTCCTCTTCAAGAGTTGTTGTCTTTAAGGTTTATGTAGATTGTTGACTTTGTTGTTTGGGCTTCTTTTTTAGGATCCTTTTTTATTTCTAGTGCCTTCAAGATGCAGGTTTTTATTCTCCCTCCCCAACCCTTTTGGGATTTTGTTTGAATCAAGTTTTTATCCCCCAAGTCAATATTTTTTTTGGCTTCAAGTTCAAATTAAATCATCACCATCAATAACCTTTATAAGAGGCGGTTGGATATTCCTAATAGATGTTTTATGTGTAAAGAGAATGTGGAGGATTCTTTTCATGTCCTCTTTATGGGTCCTCTTTCTATAGAGACATTTCAACTCATTTTTTAAATTTGTGGGCTTCATCTTGGGTCTTCCCTTCCTCTTTTTTGGAGTGATGGGCTCAATGGATCCCTCCTCCATCTTACCCATTCCTTTGTCTTCTTTGGTCATAATTTTGCCTCATGTATTTTGGGGTGTTTAGAATGAGAAAAATAATCATATTAAGGGATGTTTAATGTTCTACCAATGTGGTGAATCTTAAGATTCGAGCTCAAATTAAGGAAAATGTTTTAGTAGTTTGTAATAATATCAAAGATGGTGGTTCTCCTTTGTGTCCTACTTGGTATGATCTCATTGTGGTTTATTTCTGGAGAATTCAATGGGATTTAGCTAGCCCTATTAAGAAGTCTAAGCATGCTATCTATTTGGATTTGTTTGGAAATCTCCTCCAATGGGTTGGATTAAAATTAACACTAATGGGGAAACTAAGGGGAATCCTAGATCTACTGGTTGTGGGGGAGTGGCTTGCAATAATAATGGTATATTTGTCTCAGTGGTGACTCCCCCTTTGGGATCCCATACAGACCACTATGCCATGGCTTATGTAGCCTATATTGTCCTAAAGATGGCTATCTCAAATGGATTTACTAAGGTCTAGATCAAAATTGATTCCTTAAACATCATTAATTGTCTAAGAGGGATACAAATCCCAAGTTGGACTATCAAAATTTTAATTCTAAATAGTATTATCATGATATATTCCTTTGAGGATTTTAATATTACTTGAATGTGTTTAATGAGTGAAATATGGTTGGTAATAGGTTTACCAACCTAGGTGTGTTGCAACCTAATATGTTATGGTGGGGGGCTAATAATAGTATCCTCAAGGATATTAAATTCATAATTCAAAATGATTGTAAGCATTGTTAATTTGAAGGTGTTATGGAGAATGATATCAAAGACGTGAAGAACATGAAGAAAGAATTAAGAATTTGGAAGACTCTTTTGAAAAAGTGTAGGAAAAATTGAAAGTTGTTGTGGCAATTAGTCATACATCTATGCAAAATAGCTCAAAAGGGATAAGAAAACTGAATGCATAGTTTGTTTCCATTTAAGGTCTCTCCAAGGAAACATCAGGATCCCCTGTGTGAAGTGTGAAGAGTAAATCAAAGAAGAATGTGGAAACCCCTCAAGAGGTGGGCTCAGGCCCTATTATAGGTCCTGATACAAAAGTTTGTAGTAGGGATAAATGTATCATTCCCCTTGAAAGAATTTCTCACAAAGTCTGTAGCATTAATGATGATATTATGCATAAGAATAAAGATTTAATGAAAATTTTGTAATTTGTTTGGGGCTTTTGTCCTCTATTTTGGTAATTTTTTCTTAGGTATTGTTTAGTGGTTGGTTAGCTTTTGTTTCTTTTTTGGCTAGTTGTTTTTTGTAAAGGGTTTTAGGGTCCCTTCAAAAATTGTTTTTCCCTAATTAAAAATAAATAGAAAAATAAGAAAATTGATAATTTTGAACTCTAAAAAATGTCAAAAGATCTCAAAAGATATTGAATTACAATTAATGGATGTGGATGATGATGAAAATGAATTGAAAGAATTCTTGTATATAGGGTATTTAAGGTATTTTTTGAATCAAGCCAACCTCCAATGATCATATTGAGACACCTAGATTAAGGAACAACTATCAAGAACCCAAAATACACATATTTAAATTTGGGTCTAAGTTTGCGGGTAAATGAAAACCCAAAGTGTCATTGACTAGGCAAGGGTTCCCATAGGCATCAATGACCTTCCAAAATAGGGAAATCAATGCGCTCAATTTGAGATGGTAGGTCAAATCACCATATGGACTTATAAAATTAGATTTGTAGTATATCATCCAGAAATAGGCTTGGATAAGATCTAGGAGACAACACACTAAAGGAAGGGCGCACAAAGTAGTGTAAATTGTATAGGGTTATAATTTATGATGCCACATTATACCCCCAATTCTGCAAGAGTATGAATCTATACATACACTATCTCTCTCTCTCACACACACACATGCAACACCTTCAAAGACATGAAGGAAGTGCACAAAGAAAGAATTAAGAATTTGGAAGACTCTTATGAAAAAGTGTAGGAAAAATTAAAAGTTGTTGCAGCAATTAGCCGCACAACTATGCAAAATAGCTCATAAGGGCTTAGACAATTGAATGCACATGCTGATGTCATTTAGGGACTCTCCAAGGGCACTTCAAGATCCCATGTGCGAAGTGTGAAGAGTTACAATTCAAAGAATAATGTGGCAACCCCTCAAGAGGTGGGCTTGGGCCATGTTATAGGTCTTGCTACCAAAATTTGCAGTAGGGATAAAATGTATGAGTCCCCTTGACAACATTGTTCACAAAGTCTACAACATTAATGATAATATTATGCATATGAATCAAGTTTTAATAAAAAATTTTTAATCTATTTGGGGCTTTTGTCCTCTATTTTGGTAGCTTTTGCTTAGCTTTTGTCAAGCGGTTGGTTAGAGTCTGTTTCTTTTTTGGCTGTCTTTTTTTTTTGTAAAGGGTTTTAGGGTCCCTTCAAAACTTGTTTTCCCCTAATAAAAAATAAATAGCAAAATATTAAAAAAAATAGATAGTTTTGAACTCTTAAAAATGTCATAAAATCTCAAAAAAAAAACTACTGATTTAATATTTACCCTCTACGTAATTTTCAATGTGAACCACTATCAAAATATGACTACATTATGACAAGAACTTTCAATGCTTTCAGCATCATTTTAAAGTTCAAATAATTAGGTTCTATGCATCTTTAAATTAAGAGCTATTACATAGCATATAGAAAACCACCTAATAGACTAGATCCATTTTCTAATGAATATATGTCTTCACCATCAAAATCAAACCCTTTCCTATAAAAAGAATGAATATATGTCTTCACCATCAAAATCAAACCCTTTCCCATAAAAAGATATATGTGTGTATGTATATGTATATATGATTAAAAAAAAATTATATATGCATCTTTTTAATTAAGATCTCTAGAATTTAAAACATTTACAGAAAAAAGTAGAAGTAAAAGTATTGTGTCATGCATGATTCGGATGGAGTATAAAGGAGCTAAGAACAATAAGAATAACAAAAAGATTACACTTTTTTTAATAAAGTTTCTTTCTCAAAATAATATCCAAGCTAGTTCGAGTTGATGGGTCATTGAAATAACGACACAGTCATTGCTATAGACATGTTTGGAAACAATCCGGTGTACAAGAGGCGGCTGGGAGTTCAGATGCGTGTATGTATAATGAACGTAATTATCAACGAGTTTGCAAGTCAAATATGTTTTGATTGTAAAATAGTATAAAATGGCAATAATGTATTTTTAGAGAGACAACAACATCATACATCATTATCATTTAACTAAAAACTCATCTGATAAATACAGCCAACCATTTATACATCACAAAACTTTTCTTAAAACTAATGCATGATTTAATACAAAATTTAGTTAAGAACTAATCCAACTTGAATATATAAGCATATGAATTACTTCTCCGCCAATGTATACCACTTATAGAATTCATGATGGCCTGCAGCACCTTGGTTTATGTTACCATGGTTTTTTCCTGCCTCAGGAATACTGAGGATAATAACCAAATTGCTTGGAAGAAGACCAAAATAGTTGTTACCAATCAAAACACAGTATGCAGATGTAATTCATTTCAGATACCCATCTTAACTATCCATAACAAAGAAGTATGTGCTACTTATATTTCTTCAGGGCCTCTGATAATCATAACTCCAAAGTAAGAGCGTGGTCAATCTCACATTCTTTATCATTTTCAGATTACCATTAGATTTTAACAAAATTGTTCCAAGTTTAAGTTTATATATCATGTATGAAGTTGTTTTTCTGACATTTTTTCTTGTATACTTTGTTGTTTATTGTAGCTCCCTGCAAATTTTATGGTTTTTTTGTGGAATTGTTTATATTACATTCTTTTATATGGTAGGCAGTTTCTTGAAAAAAATGTTTTTCTGCCCTTGTTTAGCTTTGTGAGATTTGGTGTTGAATGCAAAGCAAGCATGACGAGGAAGAAATTCAGTGTTTTGGAAGAAAGGAGACAACCTCGTAGGATGCTTTTAAGAGTCTCAGTTTTCATTTTCAAGCAGTTTCTCTGTATAAGAATGGTAAGCTTACATAAATCCCATTAAATTTGATTATACACTTTAGAGGGTTACACCCATGGGAAATATGTTGAAATTTATCAAAGTTTTTTATTTAAGGTATGTAGGTTTTATGGAATCTTAGAATCCATTTAAAGTAGAAAAGAAAACAGATACAACAAAACATCAGAGTAAGAACAACTGACCAACAGAAAACAACAAATTACAAGATCAGATTTTGAAAGAGACTGAAACTTTTACAACCCATCAGTCCAAAACAATGCCATTTCTCTTTGAAATTAAACATAATTATAACCTAAATGCACAGTAGTAGTTTAATCTATATTGTTTCCTTGCCTTCAATGTCAATATACTGATAACTTTATAAATTTGTATGAAAAACTATACAGGCACTACACATGTATTTGTTCATGCTTATGGTGGTACCCAAATTCAAACTGACTGTTTGAAGGAAAGAAGACAGATGCTCAAATTTCCAAAATGAAAATTGGAAAATATGCACTACAGAAGGGAAGACGTTTATCACCTTAGATAAAAGCCTTTTGTACTATAAATTTCATTGAACAAGGCTTTCATGATTCTAGTTCCATGGTAGTTCAGTTGTTTCAGGGCTCTTGGTATAAAGTTTTAATAGAATGATAAAAAACGTATTGAGATATATTATATGACCTATATTATAAAAGAATTATGCATCTAATTAACATATGCAACGATTAGTTTTTCTTAAAACGTCAATTATTGTTTTCATATAACTGATCAGATGGGTTTGGAAATACTCATATATAATTACAATAATCAACAAACCCTAACTTTATCGTGAACGATTAAAGGATGCAGGTGGAATAAAGTAATAGCACTATTTTAACCCATTGCCGTCATGGTCAAGCTGTGTCTACTCCATTTTACATTTTACAGGTCACCTCTTGGGATAAAGTTGTATGCCTTATTGAAAGATACAGAAGATAATATCTTTGTTTGTAGATTTGTTCTTTCTAAATCTCTCACCCTTCAGTATCAATTCATATCTCATTCTCTGAATTTGTCCATCCCCAACTATATCTCCACCCATGATGAATGCAATAGACAGTTTAATGATAAACAGTATAATGATGATACATGTTTTATAAAATTCTAACTTTGATATGTTAGGATGATGTTTATTTATGTATGTTTTTCCAATAAAGTTATGTATGCACCTCTTTCTATTTCCACCTATGATGAATGCAATAAATAGTATACTGATATACATGTTTTATAAAACCCTAACTTTCTAACTTTGATCTGTTAGAATGATGTTTACTTATGTATGTTTTTCCAATAAAATCATGTATGCACCTCTTTCTATCTCCACCCATGATGAATGCAATAAGAGTATACTGATATACATGTTTTTATAAAACCCTAACTTTCTAACTTTGATATGTTAGGATGATGTTTACTTATGTATGTTTTTCCAATAAAGTCATGTATGCACCTCTTTCTATCTCCACCCTTGATGAATGCAATAAGCAGTATACTGATATACATGTTTTATAAAACCCTAACATTGATTTGTTGGATTTTATTTTCTCATGTATGTTTTCTAATTAAGTCATCTTATTTGTGTGTAGGTTAGTAAAGGTTTAATTTATTTCATATGGGCTTTATGGACTTCATTTCACAATGATTTAGTATATTTAAATGTATGTGGTAAAGGTTTAACTTATCTCATATGAACTTTATGGACTTCATTTGTTTTATATTTCATTGTTTGAAAGATGTTTGTAAACATGGAGTTATTTGATAATATAAGTATGTTTGTTTCATGTTGTATATATCTTCCATTAGATATAGTCTAATTTCTTTAGAAACTACATTGGACAGTTTCATGCTGGCTTATGATATATATTTTAAAGACATGTTCAATTTACTCTTCCACTTTTTTGTTTCAGATAGCCCATATCATGCCCTCTTTTTACATAAGATTTTTGATGTTACATAATCTTATTATTCATTTTCCCTAAGTTTAAAAAATAATTTGTAATATTTAAATGTGTTATTAAGTGACAATTGAGTGTTTCATTTATGAGTGTTCCAAGTTATGAGGCCTTATGTGTTATCTAATAAATTAGGGTTTCTTTTGAAGGTAAAAGGAAACAGTTTGAATTTTACCTTATGGATGGACAATAGAGCACTTTAGTACATATATAATCAAAACCAAGGATCAAAGGTGGTATGCTTGTTCATCAATTCATTCTCTTAAATAGATTAGATATTGTGTTATATCACTAGAGATCGGAGGATAAAAAGAGTTAGTTAATATGCAAAACAGAAATGGAGTTGGTTATTGTGTTATTCCACTCTAGAATTATATTTAGCTTTACAATAGATTAGTTGGATGACTCTCTTAGTGCCTAGGGTTTGTAATTCTATAGTGACTACTAAATAGTATCACTTGCTATTGATTTTTTTTTTATATTTCTCTAAAATTCTATTAATAATGTAATTGACTAAAATTTTAAATCATGCTAAATGAATAGGAGGAATCAATCATTATGGGTTACATTATGTAAATGTTCATTTTTTCCAAATGGAATGGTAATCCATTTTTGTATTTTATATTGAGAGTAATATATATTATTTTAGATCTAATCCTAAAATAAATCTAATCATTTATGTAGTGGAATTAAATCATACAGGTTCATATAACATTAATATCAAGGATATTATAGTGTTATCAAAGCCTTGATCCTACCAACTTGAGGAACAAGGGATAACATAATTATGTTGATGGTATTGTGTAGAGGAGACACAAGATAACAAAAATAAAGAGATATAAATTAATATAGGAAGAAAAGGATTTAGGTAATATTTAAAGTAAGCATTAATTTGAATGTGGGCTCACAAACATGATGGAAACATCAGTACATGTCATGAAAAATAAAAAGTTCTTAAAAATAATCTATCAGTCCATACTTTTGACAACATCAAACTTCAAAATGGTTTTGAGCCTAAATAAAAACTAGTTTTGAATCAAGATAACAAATAAATACAATATTTGAATAGGGTTTGTATACCTATAGATGTGATACATAATTGTTTGTATACCTACACATGTGATACATAATTGTTTAGTTCACACATGCATACAAAAAATTAATACCTTCCTACCTCTAAATATAATGAGTTTTCTTCTCTACAGTTGGAAAATTATGAATGGTGATCTTGGGTATAGGGAGATAAGGAAAATTATGCGTTCGAGAAGAATATTATGCTTCTATTTGTAGGATTACTAGAGCCATCAAAATTAAAATATCACTTTTCTTGGAATATTACATGTGATAGAATAAATTTGATTCATTTTCTCCTCTTGTAAACCAAAACACGTTCAAACGGGGAGAATCATGCACACAAAATATTTTTTCTTTAGTGAAAATAAATGAAGATAGTTGAAAAATGAATTAAGGAAAACAATCTATCATTAGAAAGAACCTTTCGAGAATGCACAAAATTTCTTGAGTAAAAGATAGTGCACTAAATTAGGGTCTATTTTATGAGGAATACAAGGAAATTGAGTCTAGAAACTTTTGGAAATATATGTTTGCTTGTCTATTTTTATTGATGTCAAACAATGTAGTTTAGAGGTGTTTTCTCTTACACTTGTGTCTGAAAGTATTTGTTGATGACATGTTCAGGTATATTTGTTGATCCAAAAAGAAGTAAGGTTGTTTGTTGAACATGTTAGTGTTTCTGATCCTATAAAATAGTGGAAGAAAAGTATGTATTCAAAGCATTGAAAGACAAGTATGTATTCCGTGCTACAATGAAGTGTACAAGACAACTATGTATTTAGAATGGTGCTACAACACGATGGAAGACAAGTACATATTTAGAACAGTGGAAGAAAAGTATGTATCTTGTGATAGTAAGAAGGTGGTATTTATTAGTGCTTGGATGTTATGTTCTTATGTTCGAAAGTTAGTGTGGTTTGGATTTCTGTGGTTTAGTGACAGAGAAATATAGTTTTACAGTTGTAGTTAACAATGTTATAATTATTCTTTCCAAAAGGTTTCCGCTCCATAAATTAGAGTTGAAGGTGTGAAGGTGTTTATGTAGATCGACTTAGGATTTCATTTTGGTTGTGGCATTTTCAGGTGATCTGGAAATTATTCCTGGTGATTTGTAAATTGTGTCATCAAGTATTATAGTTATGTTTAATTGTTGTTTTGGTTTAGAAACATGTTGTAATAGATTTTAATGTTGACTTCTAACAAGTGATATTATTCTTGACGTGGCATGTGGATCACACCATAGCATGTAGAGGTCCAAATATAGTTGGCAATGTTGGCAAGCTAGGCAAGTGAAGAAGAGTTATTGTTGGAATTGATATCACTAGGTAAAGTGCATTGTCAAAGAGGGAGTTGATGCTAATGGAGATAGTTAGCATATTTATGAAAATGTTAGTATGTGTTGGCTAGAGTATTGGAGACAACTGAGACAGTGTGGACATGATGTTCAAGTGGAATCTTTATACAAGTACAAGTATGTATATGTTTATATATGTGTATACATGGGAGTCGTAATAGAAAAGTATTTTGGCATGTGGTGTTGTGAGTTGATGAAAGTACAATATAGAATGTGTTCATATATTCATAAAGGTTGGGTTCATAAAAAATGTGAGTTTAACTTGAATGAGCCTCAATGGAAGAACATGTCCAAGTATTGGATTTGTGCATAGTTGTTGAAACTATATGTTCTTTTAATAAGGTTGATTCTTTTCAAGATGAGTTGAATAATTCATCATAAAGATTTCTCTAAGCCTTAATGTAGACAAATCAATTCATGATCCTTTCATCCTGGCAACAGGAACCTATACAAAACTGCACACAGTTCATGGTAGTAGAGTGACTGGAACCCGTAACTGCATACTCACAGGAAAAAAATGATAGAACTTTACAAGTTCAACTTAATAAAGTAAAGTCACTAGTAAATTTGACCTCAAATTTTGACGAAACTTGGTCGAAATTACGACAGTAATTGGTCAAATTTATGACCAAAACTTTCGCCGGTCTTTTTTTGTCGAATTTTTGACCTATTTATAATTTGTCAAAATTTCGACCAAAAAAAAGGTCA
This sequence comes from Thuja plicata, assembly GCA_018584345.1. Classification (NCBI taxonomy): domain Eukaryota; kingdom Viridiplantae; phylum Streptophyta; class Pinopsida; order Cupressales; family Cupressaceae; genus Thuja; species Thuja plicata. The sequence goes on along the minus strand of MU224936.1, from coordinate 1,169,261 downwards.
AAATTTTGACTATAGCCCAGGCTTAAAATTGCCGTCATTTTTTAGTGCATTGGTCAAAATTTTGACCAATACTTCCACCAACGATTGGTCAAAATTTTGACCAATCGTTGGTGGAAATTGGTTCTAGCGTTGGTCGAAATTTCGACCAATGCTAATTTTTTTAAAAAAAAAAATGTTACATAATTTTTTTAATTCATGTATTATATTCTTTTTATTATTATTTAATGCAGGGACATCTAAACCCAGAGAGTACCAGCCTAGAAATGCAAAACATATTAGTGCACAATCGTAACCTCGTAATAGACATACTTTTTGTTTTTTTAACCAAAAATTGGATCTGCTTCTGAGTGTATCATCATATTAGCTCCCAAAACCACTGAATCTAATTTCAAACAGATAATAATTAAAGGAAATAAAGGACAAAACTAATAGAGATGGCACTATAAAATATTTGTTTGCATACAAATGGAAGGTTCCATCTTTTACTAGTGTGGAGATCTTGTGATGCACTGGAAAGTAAACAGTCAAATACTTAGAGACTGCCTATGATTGATTTGTCATTACATTGGTATTTGTTCTTATTTCCAAGGCCTTGATAGTTTCCTTGACACAATGACATGGAAGGACACCTATCACATAACTGCATGCAACTTTGTTTTGATTTGTAATGCCAGAAAGATGTGCAAGCTAATT
>MU224936.1:1113012-1134240 GCA_018584345.1 Thuja plicata | reverse complement strand
GAGAATATACCTTAGAGATATTTCAACAAAGTTCAGGGTAGCAAATGAATTTGATGGATTAATTTGGTTAAATGTACTGAGGTAGATATATAAGGTATATCTATGTTTGTGTCAGATCCTGTAATTTTCTTAAGTTGTTGTCCTCAATCATGCTGGTTAAAACCATTTATAGATGACTCCATGCCCTAAGATTGAGCACTGGTCTATTTTTTGTTAGTTCTGGAACCGGACGAACCACCCCTCGACGGAGAAGGGAAGTTAGTTCTGGAACCGGTTGAAGTCATTACCAGCTGAGATAAAAAGTTGAGGACTCCCACGGTCAAAGAATTTTTGGTGCATTGGAAGAACCTACCATTGGAAGATGCCACCTGGGAGGGAGAGAAAATTTTGAATCATCCGAATCTACAATTGCTTGAGGAAAAGCAATCTTTGGGACAAGAGGACTATAATGTCCCCGTTATTAAATAAATAAAATAAACTTGTATTTGGGTCTTGGTTGATTTAGCTTATCCCGGACCCATTTTTATGTTAACGTAGGGGTTAGTGTTGCTGTGTTGGCTTTATTTGTACACCTCTGGGATTTTCCTGATGGGTATTTATGAGCGGCCTCTAGGGTGTATTTCTCATGTTGAGTTTGATATCTTATTATTGTTGCAAATTTATGTTGGAGTTCTGGTGTGTGCCACTTTGGAAGTGAAAGACATTCCCTATTTGGCCTATTGCAGTTTCGGTGGGATTCACCCTCACCCTACTCTGTTTGTTCTGCTTGTATTGGATCTGGCAAATCCAAAGTACTCTATTATTCATAATCTCTTTCTCTGGAAATTGTTTCATATTTGGTACTTTGTTGTTCTGTGCGCACTCCCTCTAAACACCTACTACCCACCTCCATCTGTACTACCTTCCTGCATCCATAGTACCCCCCTCCATCCATACTACATACTACCTTCCTCCATCTGTACTATGTACTACCTTCCTCCATCCGTACTACCCACCTCCATCTATACTACATACCACCTTCCTCCATCCCTACTACCCACCTCCATCCGTACTACATACTACCTTCCTCCATTCATACTACATACTACCTTCCTCCATCCATACTACCCACCTCCATACATACTATGTACTACCTTCCTCCATCCGTACTACCTCCCTCCATCTGTACTACCTACCTCCACCCTTACTACCTCCCTCCACCTATACTAACCTCCTCCATATGTACTACCTTCCTCCATCTATACTACCCTCTTCCATCCGTACATACAGCCTACCTCCATCCGTATAGCCTGCCTCCTACACCCATACAGCCTATGTAGTGCATCCCATCTAGTACAACTTGCTCCTCTAGTACGCCAGAGTGGTACGCCCAGAGTTAGGAACATTATAGTGGTATCACAGTTGGTGATTCTGCTAGCTTGTGGGTTGTGAATGCTAGTATATACCAGGAGAAGAAGAAGATATCATTATGGTGATAGAATGGGAGATCAACAGGATCTGGCCACTCAAGTCATGGCTTTGCTAAGAGAGCTCACTAGAAACCAAATGCAGATCAATGACACTCAGTGACTCATGGAGGAGACATTATGAAAATTGGCTGAAGGCAAAGCATCCACAGAGAAAAATGGACAAAGTGACAATTCGGTTGTGAGTAGGGAAAACCCCGAACCAACATGCTCTCGACCGTCGATGCCCACCTTCCCCCCTCGAATGGAAGCACAACACAGAGAACAACCAAAATTCCAAGATATGCAAGATCAACTTTGGGAGGACTGGAGGAATGCAAATCTGGAAGGGGATATAACCTACAAGGATTATGTGGATCTGAGAATGAGATATTCAGGCTGCAACAATTGGGGTGGTTACTATATGGAAAACCTTAGGAGAAAGATTGGTAAAGTTAATTTGTCAACCTATGATGGTTCTGGCTCCACCACAGCTAGGGCATGGGTGCAGAAGGCTGACACCTATTTCCATCTCAACCCTATGCCGGAGGATGAAGCCATAAAATTTGCGGCCCTACATCTTGAAAGGTTAGCACATGAATGGTGGCATCATGGTATGGTCACTCTGGGCCATGATCAGATAACCTCCTATGCTAATTTCACTGAGAGATTAATGGATCATTTTGATGGAAGAGATCTAGAACTTAACTTCAAAGATTTGGCTCAGTTGAAACAAATGGGTATAGTAGACCATTTCATTATGGAATTTCAAAGATTATCAGTCCTGGTAACTAATATTTCAGAGAGACGATTGGTCGTGCTATTCATGGATGGGTTGACAGAACCTTTGAGAGGATGGGTGAAGGGGTTCAATCCCATCACACTCACAGAAGCAATCAAGAAGGCACGCGACATGTCAACATCTTCCTCTTCCTCTACCAGGAGTTATGCACATCCCAAACCACCCTTTATTCCCAAAGAAAGGGACAACAGACCACCACCAAAGAGACTACAACAAGATGAGGCCACCCGACGGGAGCTCAGAAGGAGGAAGTTGTGCTTCAATTGTAGGGAGCCTTGGGAACCTAGACACCATTTCTTAGGCAAGGGGAAAATCCATTATATTGAAGTAATGTTAGATAATGAAGAGGAAGAATATGCACCAGAATCTGAGGAAGACGAACAACCAGCGGATGGAGAAGCCAACCTAAACTGTGCGGAAAGAATTGCCACATTGTTGAAAAGAGGCGGGTCCATTGTTGCTTTAGTTGGAACCCTGAGATGCACTATTTTCTAGGTATGGGGTACTCTCTAGGGATAGAGGGTTGTGGTCATGCTAGATAGTGGGGCTACCCTCAACTTCATCAATTCCTCACTAGTCAAATGAAGGGGTTTACAAACAGAGGCACACCAAGGATTTGATGTCAAGGTGGTAGGAGGAAGCATTTTGTCTTGCACCCATCTGGGTCCAAAGCTAAGCATTTCTATGGGTAACCAAATGGTGACAGATGACTTCTTCATAGTTGATTTGGATGACATGGAATTCATCCTCAGCATTCAGTGGATGGAAACATTGGATGAATACACACAAAGTTTCAAACAGATGGAATTTTCATTTGAGGTGGATGGAAAGAAGGTTGTTCTCAAGGGAATGTCGAATGGAGGACCAAGGGAAATCTCTGCCCAATGGATGGAGGCAATCCTCAGGCATGACGATATGGTCTGGGTGGCACACTATTTTATCTCATCAGAACCAGTACATGGACAACCTACCTTTTATCAAGATAAGGCACTGCAGAATGTGTTGAAGAAGCATCAATTAGTTTTTTCTGACATACCACTAGGCGTACCACTGCACCGTGAGTTTGAACACACTATCAAGATGGAAATAGGCACCCAACCTATCATCACCACACCATACTGCCATCCTAAAAGGTTTAAGGATGAAATTGAAACAACAATACAGGAGCTTCTAGATAAGGGATGGATTAGGCTGAGTTCCAGCCCTTTTGCATCATCTGTCGTACTAGTCAAAAAGAAGGACAAAACTTTGAGTATGTGTGTGGATTACCAGGCATTAAATAAGAAAACCATCAAGAATAGGTACCCTATTCCTAGGATCGATGAGCTGTTGGATGAATTGCATGGTGCAGTCTATTTTTTGAAAATAGATCTCTGATCTGGGTATCATCAGATCTGTATGAGAGGAAAAGATGTGGAGAAAACAACATTCCATTGCCACTATGGGCATTATGAGTTCCTGGTCATGCCATTTGGATTGACCAATGCCCCTGCCACATTCCAATCCTGTATGAATCACATCTTCAACAAACAACTACGTAAATTTCTATTGGTATTTTTTGATGACATACTCATATATAGTAAGACATGGGAGGAATATTTGAAGCATTTGGATGAAATATTGGAGATTATGGAATCACAGTCCTTGTTTGCCAAAAGGCCAAAATGTGAGTTTGGAATGACGGAGATATTGTACCTCGGGCACATTGTCAGTGGATGAGGGGTTCAAGTGCATTAGGAAAAGATTCAAGCCATTTTGGATTGGCCGCCACCAAAGACTCTCTCAGACCTGCGCGGATTCTTCGAGTTGTGCAGTTATTATAGATGGTTTGTGAAAGGATTCTCATAGCTCAGTGCACCATTGATGGACCTAACTAAGAAAGGATCATTCCAATGGAGTGAACAGGCACAAAAAACTTTTGAAAGGCTCAAAGAAGTCATGAGCTCTTGCCCGGTGCTGGCACTTCCAGATTTCACTCGACCCTTCATTTTGGAGTGTGATGCCACCGGAGAGGGTATTGGGGCTATGCTGATGCAAGACCATCACCTGATTGCATTTGAGATTCAAAAGCTTTCGGGAGTCAAGAAATTGTATTCCATCTACGACAAGGAGATGCTCACCATCATGCACGCCTTGACAAAATTTTGACAGTACCTCATTGGATCCAAGTTCACCGTGCGTATAGATCATAATAGCCTTCGACACTTCTTGGAACAATGGGAACTCAATGAACGGAAACAGAAATGGGTAAGTAAAGTACACGATTTTGATTTTGACATTGAATATATAAAGGGAAAAAATAATGTGGTGGTTAACACCTTGTCAAGACGGCCAATGATATGCTCTTTATCTCAATTCTCAACCGATTGGAGAGCACACCTGCTGGTTGAGTATTCCAAGAATAATTTTGCATGTCAACTGCTGGACAGAGAAGGACAAGATGACAGATACAAAGTGGTTGATGATATTATATACTACAAAGGTAGAATATACTTGGTACCCGAATCCAAATTGAAGGCAAAGATTCTGAAGGAGATACATGACTCACCTCTGGCCGGGCATCAAGGATATGTGAAGACTTATAGGAAGGTCAGGGAAAGGTTCTCCTGGAAGGGTTTAAAGAATGATGTTCTTTGATATGTCTGGGAATGTCCTACCTATCAGCAGAACAAATCAAAACACACCATGCCAGTAGGTCTACTTCAACCACTGCCGATTCCTGAGCAGAAATAAACTAGCATTTCGATGGATTTCATTACAGGGCTTCCAAAGGTACAAGGAAGAGATTGAATATTTGTGGTGGTTGATATATTGACCAAGTACACACACTTCTTTGATATTCTAGGGGAATACAAGGCAGCACAGGTGGTAGATTTGTTCTTCCAGGAGATATTCCGCCTACATGGACTCCCTCAGAACATAGTGAGCGACAGAGACAGTCATTTCCTCAGTACTTTCTGGAAGGAACTATTTCAAATGGCAGGAACAAAGTTGTCACCTAGCACAAGCTACCACCCACAGATTGACAGACAAATAAAGATCGTGAATAAGTGGCTAGAAGGATATCTTAGAAACTATGTGTCTGCACAACAGAAAGCATGGGTCAAGTGGCTACATCTTGGGGAACACTGTTACAACACCACCTTTCACATGTCCATTGGAATGACCCCCTTCAAGGCCTTGTATGGGTATGAACCAAATTCATTCATGGACATGGCATTGGGAGATAGTCGAGCACCAAAGGCAAAAGATTGGCTGTAGGAAGGAATAGATATCCTAAGATCACTCTGGGAGAATCTCTTACGGGCCCATAATCAACAAAAAATATATGCTGACAAACATTGCATTGAGAGGAGTTTTGAAGTAGGAGACTTGGTATACCTTTGACTTCAGCCATACAGGCAGTCGTCCCTGAAGACATTTGGGAAGGAGAAATTGAGACCTCATTTCTACAGGCCTTACCATGTTTCCAAAAGGGTGGGTGAGGTTGCCTACGAGATGGATCTACCCGAGGGAAGCAAGATTCACAATGTATTTCACATATCTTTCCTAAAGAAGGTAGTCAGGCAACCTGTGACTGTATCTAAAGTTTTACCACCCCTCAACGGAGAAGGGAAGTTAGTTCTGGAACCGGCCGAAGTCATTACCAGACAAGAGAAAAAGTTGAGGACTCGCACGGTCAAAGAATTTTTGGTGCGTTGGAAGAACCTCCCATTGGAAGATGCTACCTGGGAGGGAGAGAAAATTTTGAATCATCTGAATCTACAATTAATTGAGGACAAGCAATCTTTGGGATGAGAGGACTGTAATTTCCCCATTATTAAATAAACAAAATAAACTTGTATTTGGGTCTTGGTTGATTTAGCTTATCCCGGACCCATTTTTATGTTAACGTAGGGGTTAGTGTTTCCGTGTCAGCTATATTTGTACACCTCCAGGATTTTCCCGACGGGTATTTATGACCGGCCTCTAGGATGTATTTCTCATGTTGAGTTTGATATCTTATTATTGTTGCAAATTTCAGTTGGAGTTCTGGTGTGCGCCACTTCGGAAGTGAAAGACCTTCCCTATTTGGCCTATTGCAGTTTTGGTGGGATTCACCCTCACCATACTCTGTTTGTTCTGCTTGTATCAGATCTGGCAAATCCAAAGTACTCTATTAGTCATAATCTCTTTCTCTGGAAATTGTTTCATATTTGGTACTTTGTTGTTCTGTGTGCACTCCCTCTAAACGCCTACTACCCACCTCCATCCGTACTACCTTCCTCCATCTGTACTACATACTACCTTCCTCCCTCTGTACTACGTACTACCTTCCTCCATCTGTACTACCCACCTCCATCTATACTACGTACTACCTTCCTCCATCTGTACTACATGCTACCTTCCTCCATCCGTACTACCCACCTTCATCTGTACTACATACTACCTTCCTCCATCCGTACTACCTACCTCCACCCATACTACCTCCCTCCACCCGTACTAACCTCCTCCATCTGTACTACCCTCCTCCATCCGTACAGCCTACCTCCTCCACCCGTACGGCCTATGTAGTGTATCCCATCCAGTACGGCCTGCTCCTCTAGTACGCCAGAGTGGTACACCCAGAGTTAGGAACATTACAGATGGTATTAGAGATGTGTTGTCTAGTATAGCTCATTTTTTTTCTAATCTCTTTGGGAGATTTGAGGAAAATAGATATATAATATTTTCCTCAAACACGAGTATGCTCTTCTCCTACATCCTCGAATGACCAAAAGAATCAAATAGTTTAACTTAGGAAAAAAAACCATCTAGCTAATTTAGTTTATATGTGTTCCTATTATGTTTGGATGATTAGAAATTTTTTGTAATATTCAAGACATTTTCAACATTTCTTGAGTGTCGAAATTAAGGACCAAGAAAGTCAAGATTTATCTTTTTTTCACCAACCAAAGATTGGAGGATATGATAAAAAATCAAAGTTAAGAATTTAAAATGTTTACTGGAGCCATTTTATTTTTGCTTCAAAATTCCAGATTATGCTCATTATTAGAAAATTATATTTCTATGTTTTGTTCCCAAGGTCGAAAAGTCATTTAGGTATCTTCTATTTTGTGCTAAAACTCGGTCAATTAAATTTTAAAAAAGCAAGAGTAACTTCTAATAAGTATATTTGGCATCTTATTTTCAAAAGTGCATAAGTTATATCTTGAGTGTTAGATTTTTGCTAGCAAGTACTTGATAGAAAGCTAGAAATGAGCATTTTCTATCTAAAAAGGTCTTGTTGGAAAATTATATCACTTTCTATTAGATATTGCAAGTTGAAGTTGTTATGCTTTTTATCTTCAACAAGCTATTCTTTCATCTTTGAACTCCATTTAAAAATAAATAAATTTAAGGTGTTGGAAATGTATTGAATATTATTACACAACTAAAAAGTTTTTTTTTTTGAAATTTTTATTATATTTATTTTGTATTAAAATTTGTAATTTGGGCATTACACTCTTAGAAAGCATTTTATTCTAATAAAGCACCTTCTCAAGAGACTAATTATAAAGTACCAACCTTATAATAATTACGGGGGCGGTGATTTTTGAGATTAGTGGAAAGGAGGGTGTTTTGTGTGTCTTCTTTTTTGACTTTTCTTTCCTCTTTGCAATCTTCTTTTCTATACTCATGTTTTTACACCAAATAAATATTTGTAATGAAAATAACATAATAATTTAGCATCGTAAATTGTACACACTTCCTAAGGTATCCAATTTTTCCTTGCTTAGCACCCATTTTAGTCCTTTTTTTCATTATCCCATGGACTTTGCTATGCATTTAATTGAGATATATCTTAATTATAGCTGTGGCCATTTAGTTATTTTATCCATTCAATCACCATTTGCATACATACGCCCTATTTTTTTATGGGTGCACATTTGTATTTATTTCGATATCACATCTCATTTTTGTACACACACACGCGCACACACACACACAGAGATATATATATATATATATATATATATATATATATATATATATATATATATATATATATCTCCAACTCATATCTAGCCTAGATTGGTTGTATAGGGAGCCTGGGAAGGTATGTGGCGATTCAACTCGCCTAACCTTAGGAAGCACCCCGTACCCTATAATTGGACCCAAATTTGAATTGGAGAAATTTATTTTGAATTTTGTGATATTTTCAAATCCCCATTATCTTGCTTCATGTTTAGAGCCCTAAAATAGCCTAGTGAGGTATAAAATCAAAGCTACCTTCCTCATTTTTGTAAGATATCCAATCTAACATTATGGGCTGTGAAAATTTACATGACTCTAAGATACAATATAATCACAAGAAATAATTCAAGAATAATTAGAGGAGAATTCAAGACATTTCAACCCACCATATTATTCCTTGTGGGAAGCTCTAGAAACTATCATGCAAGTATGTCTTTTGTGATGTCATTTTAGGTCTTGGTGAAGTCATATTTTTGCATCAACACTTGTGATATCATTTCAAGAACAATTTCTCTATCAAGATATAAGATATTTTATTTTCTTATCAAGCCTCAACTACTAAAAACATAGTTCCCTTTTCAATCATTTCCATTTTGATTTCAAGTTAATTCCTCTACACGAGCTTGGCTAAGACAAACCCCTTTCCACCAATATTTTCATTGTATTTTGTGTGCAGGTGGTAGGTGATGTAGTTGTAGAAAATGCTACAAAAAATAAATGATAATGGTGTTTATCAAGTCATTTTCATTATAGCATACTCATTCCCTTTTTGATTGCATTAAATGTAGACAATTTGTTTGATATTTGGTTGATAGATGTCTAGTTATTTTTTTATCAACAAATATTATACTTTTTATTGACATTAAAAATATAGTGCACTAGCATTTCCTTTTCCTATTATGTTTCTCCACACCATGTGATCTTATCATCTTACCCTATTGGGGGCTCTTTATTTTACATGGTGCTTTCATATTCAATATTTCCTTGCCAGAAACATAACATGCCCTAATTTTCCTTGTCTTCACAATTTGGGGGCAAGGGCTCTTTATTCAATTTGTATCCTTACAAAGTATCCATTATAAAAGAGATCACCAAAATATAAAAGAGATCACCAAAATGACTAAGTACGAAGAGAATCGACGACACAACTTTGTGTGTACACCGAAATTGCAAAGCAAAAAGATAAAGAGGAACCTGATAGAGTAACCCGACGTGAAGGATAAAGTGAAAACTGACGAGATAGTTAAAGTACAACTGACAAAACAAAACTGAAAGAGAGTCAACTGATTACAGAAGCATAACCGACCGTCAGGAACCGAGAATCAGTTGCAGCCCGCAAAAAGTGGATCTAACTTCCACGTTAGATAAATCAAGCTTATTCTATTAATAGGATTTTGATTTGTTTTAAATCCATTTCTTTAGAGACAAGAAGCATGAATGTAAGTGCTTTCATTAGTCTAACTGATTTAAAACACATAGACTAGGAGATCTAGGTACAAGTTGTAAACCTGATCTTAGAGTCAACATTGTTTTTCGTGAAACTTGATGATGTCAATCCATATTATAAATAGATGATGCAATCATTCATTATACAATGATGTGAATATAGAAGAGAAGATTAATGAAGCCAATGAGCACATCTATGGATCAGATTGAAAGTTTCAAGAACCAGAACAATAAAAGGTGAATTTGGTTAGCAAGAACCAAGAACAGAGGCTATCGAGAATCAGAGGTATTACTCAATCAAATTAGGTGATAATCTCATTCATGTAAACTTAAATGGATCTGTATCAACAATAGGAGATTGCATTTACCAGGTCAATTTATAATTTTCTATCATTCTAACAAGTGGAGCAAAGTGTAAAAATCCTTTCAAGGAAGGTGGATTTAATAGTCCAACTACAAATCTCTTAACCGAGTGCACACTTAATAGTGTAGCTAAAGGTCTTAACCGAGTAGACTTTAACAGGTCTCCACAGATACTCTTAACTAGGTAGATCATCAGAAGTGATCAAATTGTAAGCCTTAACCGACCCCTTCCAATCTGCAGATAGTGAAGATTTTGTGGGTGCCATTCCCACCGCAGTTTTTACTTCCTACTAGAAGTTTTCTGCGATATCATATCTTGTGTTATGTGTCAATTACTTTCATGAATGTTTCTATGAATTTTCACATGTATGTTAATGTTACGAATTGATATAACTCACATCAAGATAGTATAGATAAGATTGAATGGATATACAATTGATTACAAAGGTTAATTGATTAAAGGATACAAAAGTTTTAGAGGTACAGATTAACCCCTCCCCTCTCAGTACACACTTCCCATTAATTCCAACAATTGGTATCAGAGCTAAGTCTCTTCTTTGGAAAATATTAAAGGCTTAAGAGAAAAGATCATACAATGGAGAAGTACAAACTTGATAAGAATATTGAAAATAAAAAGCTAGAAATTCTGATGTTTTATGAACAGTATAAAGAAGCCAGAATCAACATGAGATAGTTGGTAGATGAAAGAAATATTATGGCATCTCGTTGTAATGAGACAGATTATCATGAGGAAGAGATACTAGATTTCTTTGAGTCTTCAGGATCAACTACAAGCAAAGCATCAGATATATCAAAAGAAAGCATCACAAGCCTAACTGAAATCAATCTACATCTGGCTGGACAAGTTAAATCTCTACAAATTGGTTAAGAGACACAGATGGTAAGGATGATTTATGTCATGAACAATGCTAGACAAGCTGAGAAAGAAAGAACACTAGTTATTGATGATAGAAGAAAGATTACAGAAAAGCTACAAGAAAAAGAGTCTAAAATACAAAGACTTACAGAGCATCACCATGAGATTACAAATCAGATTATTATTATGAGTCAAGAGGAAAACATAATAAATGTTGAACTCATTGAAAGAATAGAAGCTATCACTAAAATGAGAGATGAGAATGAAAATTTGAAACATGAAATAAGAATTTAGCATCAGCACAATGAAATTATCAAGAAAGCTGAAGAAAGCAATAAAAGAATGGATGATTTTCTTGAAGGACAACGAAGAGTCAACAACAATACCAGCCTAGGTTGTATCGAGAATGGAGAATCATCAAATCAAACTAATCCAAAGAATGTCTATACAAATTCAAGACCAAGAAATATTACATGCAATCAGTGTGGAAAGCAAGGCCATACATCAAATGCATGCAGAGGCAAAATGAAAGGTATTCCTAAATCTACATCTTCATTCATAGGATTCTGTTATAAATGTAACAAGAAAGGACATAAAGCATATGAATGTAAGTCTGAGATGAAACAACCAAAGAAGGAAACCTACATGGACAAATACTTCCCTACTTGCAAAATGAATGGGCACACAACTCTTGAATGCTGGAAAAAGAAAAGGCAAGCATGGAAGCCTAAAGGTCAAGAAACTCCGTATCAACCGAAGAGAGTCAGTAACCAGTATGTATGGGATTACAACACTTGGACAAATTGTATAGCATGTGGAAGATATGGTTAAATTTCTGCAAACTATATGAGACAGTGGACTAGAAAGTCTAGAGGCTGGACTAACCCCAGAATGACACGCTTACACTATCATAAAGTTGGTCATCTCAAGAAAGATTGTAGAGACCAAATGACAGAGACTAGTACATATCCCAATGGAAACACCATTGAAGACATCCAAAGGGAAAGAGACAAAATGTGGAGAAAAGCTTCAAACAAAGATGAAGCTGGACTGAGCAATACAAATGGTGACACCCCATCCAATGGAATCTGGTGACATTACCACCCCCACCTAAGCAGAACAAGTAAGTATGGAACTTCATTACCCAAGTTATTATTTTGCATCAGTTCCATAATATATTGATTAAATTCCAAATTAGCATAAGAAAGATGCATCATGGTATTACTTGTTAAAATCTGTGATAACTATGCTTTTGGTCATATATACTGAAACCCATCGGTAAAGGCAAGAGGTATAATGACCAATCGAAACATCATGTCCTCACCAAAGGAAAGTGTGAAGTATTAACTGAAAAACTCCATCTTCACACACTAAGGAGTTGGTAAGCATTAATGACACACTTTTAGGTCAAAATGGCTATAAAAAGGCAACTGGTCGGTCTCATTGCTCACCACGACTAGAGCAGATTGACAAAGAGTGATTTTTGAGCACAAAGAGAAAGGATCACAGAACATCCACAAATCGACCACCAACACTCCATACAGATCATAAATCTTTGCAAGCATCAACAGTAAGTTCTATAGAATCGACAACTCAGTTTCACGCATTTCACAGAAAGCCCTAAATCTGAAAAATGGCCTCGACATCAAGAACTGTGAAATCAAAGAACACAAAGAAGGATGAGTTCAAGCTCATCAAGAATTCAGCATGTGAGGAACCAAACTACAAGATTCACCCTGAGGTTGCCTCACAACCCAATAATGCTAGAGCATTCTCATGAATACCAGCTAGGGTTTTTCTTGTGGAAGATGTTCAATCTTTTATACACAACAAGATTGTAGAGATAGGAGATTCAGAGGTTGAAAAAGATTATAAAAGGCTATGCAATGAAGATGGAACATTGAAAGATGAACATAAGAATATAGAAGTAAAAGGGCTCACCAATGCCCTAATGTTCCTGAAGGTCTTCAAAACCGAGTGGATTCGGTTAGTACTAAGCCAAATGCACAATCATAAGCTTTGGTTGGATGAACCGAAGATGATAACCTGAGATGTTATCCATGCGGTCACCAATTACCCTATAACCGAGAAAGTAAAATAACTAAAGCATCCACCTAAGGCCAAGACCGAGAAGATGATAGGAGCCAAATGGGATGGCAAAGGACTAAAATTTTCCACCATAACCGATGAAGAGATGAAATTCAGTGCATGCATTCTAGGCTACAAAATATTCCAAGCCAGAAGATTGAACAACATTGCATCTGGTGCAGTAGACACATCATATAAGATTGTGAAGAAAGGAACACAATTGGATTTATCTAAAATACTACTGAATAATTAAAAGATAACTTAAAGACTATCAGGAATGCGGAGTCAAACACATGTAAGTTTGGTTCTCTCATAATGTGTATTTTCTTCTACTTTCAAGAAACATTCCCATCGGTAGGAGATGTGAAATGGGACAACACCAAACCGGTCACCATGCAGATCAGTGAACATATAGCCTCACTGGGAGAAAATTTTGAGACAGTCATGGATGAATACTTTAATGTATTCAAAGACCAAATGAAAAAGAGGGTAAGGATCCCTGAACAACTCATTGAGAAGTATAAAGATGAAATATGTTTCATGGTTGATACAGATAATACATATATCAAGCCTATTGTACTAAGGATAACATGGTCACAACTATTGGAGTATGAGATAAATATTGATCTTGCATCTAAGGAAATTGATGCCTTGATTAATGAACGACTAGATAAGAAACAACCCAAGTTTGGAGCATATGAGGAGGCCAAGAAAAGAATAAAATCTGGCCTAGTTGTTAAGAAAATTGTCAGGAGAAAGGACAAGATGGTAAAGAACCTCAAGAAAATACTATCAGCAACTAAGGAAGAAATCAAGTAGGAAGAAGAAATAGAAAAGGAGGAAGAAAATGAAGGATAGCTACCTATCGGTAAAGCTGAGGAAAAGGATGAGTCTGAGGAAACAAAGTCAGATTCACCACCTCCTCCATGAACTAAGAAGCCAAGGACAATAGTTTCTTCTAGAACAAGAAGCCAAACATCTAAGGATTCAACTCCTTCACCTTTGAGGAAAAAAAAGGTCATAACATACAAGAGGAAAGCTGCCACACTGAAAAGAGAGAAAAAAAAGAGAGGAAGGAAGCTCATCAAAACCCAAGAAGATATTGAAGACACTAAGAAAGATGAAGCTATAGAGGCATAAATTGTCAAGGTAAAAACTCTAGAATCTATTGATGACATTTGTAAATCTATTGCAAATTCAAGATCTATTACAGATTCTAAGATAAGAAGATGGCTGAAACTAGACCCAGAAGATCAGAACAAAGTTGAAGATGCCATCATAGAAAAAATGTACAAGTTGAAATATGTATCAATTCAGTTTGAAGGAAATAATGTACCAAGGGAACTATTAGACAGACTATACTCTAGATGGACATTTTCTTTGAAGAATGAAAAGGAAATAAGAGAAAGAGTACTTGTTACTCTCATGCCTCCTGAATCCAAGAAGGTAGAAATATATGAGATGGTGGAGAAATACAAAAAGGAGTTCTCATTGAAGTTGAGAGCATATAAATTTCTTGAAGGAAAGCTTATAAAGCTTGAACATGATATCCATAAGAAATGGTGTAAGATTTTAAATAGACCTATTAAGGAAGAAAGCCCCGACAAAGACCTACAACAACAAGATGTTGAAAAGGCAACTCAAGAATTGGTCTTAATAAAAGATAAAAAAGATGACACATCTTTTGACTTAGACAAGGAAGAAGATGACACAACCGACAACAAAAATGTAGATGTTGCAGATGAATCATGGCCAGACACCACAAATGACAACATTATGGACAACAACATCATTGACCCTACTGATGACCCAGCAGTGGAAGTTAATAAAGATGAAGATGTCACTGTTGCAAAGGACACAACCGATGAGCAGGACAAAATAGTTGATACTGCACAAGTAAACATTCCAAGCAACATGCCAATATTGATACAAGCTATCAATATTCTGCAACAATCAAACAAGTCACCTGAAAAGGATACTCTCGTGGATGCAGGGGAAGAGGAAAAGAAAGACAACACTGATGATCATAAAGACATCGGAGCCACTCATGATTCAAAACAACAAGATGCAGACACCATAGAGAAGAATGCAGACACAAAGAATGATGAAGCTAAGAACATCGATGAAGGAGATAAACTGAAAGATGGCACTCCCGAGGAAACTAACAAAGGTTCTACTGACAATGTGAAGGTGAATGTGGAGACATCTACAGACATCCGACAAGCTGAAACTGACACTTAGCAACAAAAAGAAGCACAATAGGTAACTTCATCAAGAACAAATGAGAAAGCTAAGAAATTGGCAATGGTGGTACACTCAAGTGATTCACAAAAGAAAAAGAAGAAATAAAAGAAGAACAAGTTGGAAGTAACATTGGATGAACTTATTGAAATACCAAAATGTGACCCAACTACACTTGATTTTGAAGCATTACAAGAATACGATGAAATATGCCAAAGGAAGGCATTACAGGAGAAGGTGAAGAAACAACACCAAGACTCCATGGTACTAGAAACAACTAGGGACATCTTGCACTAGACTGTACCCGATGTTGACATTGATCAGAACAAGCCAATTCTTGATCAATTATCCACTCTCACCAAAGCAATAACAACTCAAAATATTGATGCAGAGAAGGAAATTAAAGAGACAGTTGAGCAGAGGTACCAGTAGAAGCTCATTGAAAACATCAGCCAAGAAGTGGCAGTCAATAAGGTAAAGCTATCATAATTCATTACCGAATTAGATCTAATTATAACTGAAGCTATAACCTTAATTCAACAACTGAGAACACTAGACAAGTTCACTAAAGAGAATAGTGAAAATATAGAAAAGTTAGATGCAAATCTAGCTAATAGTGCTAGTAGCTTAACCACCGATGGAGACAATGTAATTAAGTTGCATTATGAGAAGATCATTGAGATCAAAAGGTTAAGGTAGGAATTGTGGGAAGCAGAAACAAAATTCAGGGAAGAAGTCATCGAGCTCCAAGCTCAACTTCTACCAAACCTTACACTGGTCCAACAACACATCAGTTCAGCACAACAACTAAAAGCAAGTCCCGAGATGTCTGTAGCAGACAACATCTATGACATGCAATCCAAGATAAAACTCGAGCACATGGCTCTGGAGAACTTAAAATAAAAATGGGAGAAAATGATGGAAGACATGAAGGCTTCACACTCCCACATTTTTTATAAGCTCTAAGGTATAGACCTTTGCCCTTAATATAAAAAAAGGGGGAAAATGATATGTATTCATATGGGCAAATGGTAAATGGAAAATATGTATATGTATATTTATATGGGGAAAATTATATATATATAGATGGAAAATGATATGTATATGTATTTATAGAAGGAAAGATATCATATGTACAGATATACCGGCATATACATAGGGGGACTCATTAAATGATTAAGGATTATATATGTTGTATATACTTAACATTTTGTTAGTATTTTGCACATATCAGTTTTTGATACTAATGTCAAGGGGGGAGATTGATGAGATTAATTTACCATTAGTATGCAAATGACACTTTCGGTAAGCATACACTGAAAGACAGAACAAAGAGAAAACCAAAAATCAGATATAAAAGAGATCACCAAAATGACTAAGTACAAAGAGAACCGATGACACAACTTTGTGTGTACACCAAAATTGCAAAGAAGAAAGATAAAGAGGAACCCAACATGCAGGATAAAGTGAAAATTGATAAGATAGTTAAAGTGAAACCGACATAACAAAAATGAAAGACAGTCAACTGATTACAGAAGCATAATCGACCGTCAGGAACTAACAATCAGTTGCAGCCTGCAAAAAGTGGATCTGACTTCCTTTTCAGATAAAGAAAGCTTATTCTATTTATAGGATTTTGATTTTTTTTAAATCCATTTCTTTAGGGAAAGGAAACATGAATGTAAGTGCTTTAATCAGTCTAACTGATTTAAAACACATAGACTAGGAGATCTAGGTACAATTTGTAAACCTGATCTTAGAGTCAACTTTGTTTTTCATGAAACTTGATGATGTCAATCCATCTTATAAATAGATGATGCAATCATTCATTATACAAGGATGTGAATATAGAGGAGAATATGAATGAAGCCAAGGAGCACATCTATGGATCAGATTGAAAGTTTGAAGAACCATAACAATAAAAGGTGAATTTGGTTAGCAAGAACCAAGAACAGAGGTTATCGAGAATCAGAGGTATTACTTAATCACATTAGGTGATAATCTCATTCATGTAAAATTAAATGGATCTATATCAGCAATAGGAGTTTGCATTTACTAGGTCAATTTGTAATTTTCTGTCATTCTAACAAGTGAAGCAAAGTGTAAAAATCCTTTCAACGAAGGTGGATTTAATAGTCCAACTACAAATCTCTTAACCGAGTGCACACTTAACAGTGTAGCTAAAGATCTTAATTGAGTGGACACTTTAATAGGTCTCCACAGATACTCTTAACTAGGTAGATCATTAGAAGTGATCAAATTGTAAGCCTTAACTAACCCCTTCCAATCTGCAGATAGTGAAGATTTTGTGGGTTCCATCCCCACCACAGTTTTTACTTCCTAATAGAAGTTTTCTATGATATCATATCTTGTGTTATGTGTCAATTACTTTCATGAATGTTTCTATGAATGTTCACATGTATGTTAATGTTATGAATTGATATAACTCGCATCAAGATAGTATAGATCAGATTGAATGGATATACAATTGATTACAAAGGTTAATTAATTAAAGGATACAAAAGTTTTAGAGTTATTGATTCACCCCTCCCCTCTTAGTACACACTTCCCATTCATTCCAATAGTCTCTCCCTTGGCCTCTATAGAGTTATATTTCTTTGGATAAGGTATCATGTACATTATTTCCTAAAAGGTATCTCCATGATGTTGAAGGTGGGTATCCTTGTTCTTCTTTTCCATAAGTTTCCATCATATCTCTATGTGTCATCATATGAAGGAGTTCATATATATGACCTCCTTGTGTATTATATAGTAGATTCCTTTAGAGACAACATTTTCCTTAGGGAAATCCTTTTGTTTTGAACATATTTTCTTGGGACAATGCTTTCCCTGGTTATCTTTTTGCATTGATATAGCATATTCCTTTGGAGGTATCATTTTCCTTTTTTTTTCTCATCTTTCCTTGGAGACAATGCTTTCCTTGGTTATTTTTTGCACCAATATAGAAAATTCCTTTGGAGACAACATTTTCCTTCTGTTAATTTTTTTTTTTTTTGGACGTCCTTGGAGATAATGATTTCCTCCGTTATCCTTTTGCATCATTTTAGTGTATTCCTTTGGAAATGACATTTTCCTTGAGAAAATCCTTGTAAATTGTAGTGAATTCATTTGGAAATAATGCTTTCCTTGGGGAAAATCATTTTTTGGTGGATTTCCTTACATACAATTCTTTGCTTGGTTATCATTGGGATGGATTGACTTGCATAACCCAACTTGCTAGAATATCAACTTCGTCTTTGCACTGATCCTCCTCTCTCTTGTGATGATTGGAAATAGCATAACTCAACTTGATAGATTATTTCCTACTCTTTTTCCTCTTTGGTCTTACACATCACACAACATAATAGAGCTTTTTGTCTAGTAGAATTTGTGATATTTTCTAGATTACCTAGCATAAC
Organism: Thuja plicata; assembly: GCA_018584345.1. NCBI lineage: Eukaryota > Viridiplantae > Streptophyta > Pinopsida > Cupressales > Cupressaceae > Thuja > Thuja plicata. The sequence goes on along the minus strand of MU224936.1, from coordinate 1,115,562 downwards.
ACACTTTGCTAGCTTGTGAACTTCATGATTTATTTTCCTTCTGACTAGTTTCTTGATTATGGATTCTTATCTCATCGTTGATGTGTTCTCTCATTCTTCCTATGGGACCACTTGTGCTCTTAAAATATCATTTTGAACATGATGCTAGTGGTTGAGACATTTTTTTCTACTGAGGTCTCTTCAACTAGTTGATTTCGAGGCTTTTTTTTAGAACTAAGGTCCCCTTGTGTTTTGTCTTTTTTACCTTTTCCTTTATCTTGTTCTTTTATTATGTGTTCCCTTGAATGTGGTTGTATGATTTAAGATCCTCATTTTTGGGGATTGTTCCCTTGAACTTACTAATGCCTTTCCTCTTTGGATTCTTTCCCAATTATCATCTCTCTCTCTCACATATTTATTTCTTCTATTATACTATGAGTATGTGATAGAGCCAAGGACAGTGGGAACTCGCTAAGTTCAAACAATCCTTTGCAGAAAGAGCTACAAAATAGAAGCAAAAGAAAATAAGAGAAAATGAATGAAAGATGAGCCTTCTTATATTTATCATATGATCAGTTATAAGAACAACTGAAAATAGTAATACATTTTAAGCTTATGGTCCTGATTAGAAACTTTTTTAGGCTATGTTTTATACCATCTGCGATCAACAATAGCTACATGAACATTTTAGAGAAACTTTATTTTGTCCAATCTATTGATCAGAATCCTACAAATGCTAAGCCACTATTTTTTTTTGTCTCTATCCTATCTTCCTATGAAACAATTAAATGAATATATAAGGCCTTTACAACCATTAGGTCTGCCTAGAAATATTACATTTCCCAATGAAAATAAAACATATAACAGAGATAGGTCAAGACCTAAAATCATAAGGATCTCTATCCAAGGAGTGGGACATGAAATGTGATCCCTCCAATAGGTTGGACACACATGTGACATCACTGAGAAATGAGTTGTTAATATTCTCTGATCAGGAGAACCATCATGTGATCGGAAAATATGAAGACTCGCTAGAAAATGAAGAACATGACAGTCTTGCCAAGAATACGAAAGATATCGAATGTGAAGTAACGAAATGATGAGAGATCCAAGGAGAACCCAAGATTCTCGTGCATCAAACACCTAGGTTTATTTTAAAAGTGAGCCTCTCACTTTTTTGGGGCCAAAGGAAAACCAAAATGGTCAACCTCAACCTGATAAATTTATGAAGAATCTTTCATGGGTCTGTCCTCCCATTTGACAAGATACTTCAAGTACTACCTACCTCTTTTACTTCTACCAACTCTGTTATCCAAAATCCGCTCTATCTAAACCATCTATTTCTTAGGATATTGTTTCTCCACATTTGATCCATCATTTTTGTTGAACTACGACTCATAATACTCATACAAATTAGAAACTTTTAATATAGGTGATGAAGGGTACTCCTCTTATTAAAACAAAATTGACAATAACAAGATTTTCAAAGTGTTAGTGAACAAATTTTTCTTTTTACAAATAACCTTTTAAGTTTACTCTATCACCCTTAAAAGACAAACTATTTCTAACAGTTGGGTAAGTGTATTTTGTAATCACTTCCCTCTGAATTTTATAATAGGTACAGCTCCCTTATATGACATTCAATGAAATGAGATAAATATTTAATCAGTTATCTTTTAACCAGAAATCTTATAAAGGCACCAATATCATTCTTTGATGATATGCTTCGAAACAACTGCGAAGTAAATATAACTAGGTAAAGAGTAGGAAGGAAACACAGTCACTTCTGCAATATCATTTCATGAAAAACATAAACAAATTTTTGACTGTAGATAATAGATAATAGATAAAATTCAATATTTAGATATCATGCAACAACTGACAGAGATATAAAATAGGCCAAACAATATGCCAACATAGGGCACCTTGCTCAAGATCATAAACAACACAGATTCAATAACCTTCCTGTCATATACTTCAGAAATTACTACACAGATAATTGTCTGAAAATTAATTATGTTCACAACATTCACAATCTGAACTATAATTATCAAAACTATATCTATCTATCCAAGTTTTTTTGAACCTTTTCAAAGTTTTAGCAGCCAGAATAAATAGCAACAGAGTACTGAGAGGCCTCTCGAAAAACACGACCTCTCAGTGAAACAGTTAAGTAACTAATCCATCAGACAGAGTACACATGTCCTTAAAGTTTAACATAATAACATAGTAAAAAGGGAAACTAGATGGCACAATTAGGCTCTTTATCTAAGGCATGATCCTCACTTGTCACTGGACTTCCTTCTTCTGTTGGAAATATGGATGGAGTAACTGAGAGGGGAGGGGTGAATCAGTTACCACAAAAATAAATCCACAAGTCCCTTAGATGTCTTAATATATGTTGCTGTTACTCGGTAAATTAACCTTATATTGTTCTTTAAACATTCACAGTTATTGACATGCATAAAACAAATAACATGAACACAAGTAACACCAGATATAACGTGGAAACCCAATTTGGAAAAACCACCAATGTAACTAGTTACTGATTTTCACTCTTCTGAAGTGAGC
>MU224936.1:1088271-1100176 GCA_018584345.1 Thuja plicata | reverse complement strand
TTCAATTATTGAAATGAGGATATTTATTTAATAATTAAATATTATTTAATTCCTTTTCATGTGTCTCAGCTAAAGAGGGTGAATTGAATTTAATTAAAGTGCTAGGACTTTATTAATTAAATTAATTTGATCATAAGGTTTGTTTAGCCAAATAGATATTTAAGAATTAAATATGATGTATGATTAACACAGATTTAGGATTTTCTGCATTTAACACTCAGGTCGAGTAGAGTCAGTGAAAACTTAGAATTGCCTAGTACAATAGGACTTTGATGATTTAGAAGAGCGATAAATGCAAAAACATTGGTTAGGGTTGCAAGATGCCAATTTTGGGGTGTTACATTTTTCCCCTCTTTGAATTGATGTGCAAACAACGCATTGATTCAAAGAATAGTCTGATGCCTGAAGCACAGAAGAAAGGATCTTGAACACCCAGTTTTGACCTTGAGGTACGAAAAACTAAACATGGCATCAAGTGATTTGAAAAGCATGGAACACCCAGTTTTGACCGTGAGGTACGAAAAACTAAACATGGCGCCAAGTGGTTTGAAAAGAATGGAACACCCAGTTTTGACCATGAGGTACAAAAAACTGAACATGCCCCAAGTGATTGAAAAGCATGGAACACCCAGTTTTGACCGTGAGGTACAAAAAAATGAACATGCCCCAAGTGATTGAAAAGCATGGAACACCCAGTTTTGACCGTGAGGTATGAAAAACTGAACATGCCCCAAGTGATTGAAAAGCATGGAACACCCAGTTTTGACCGTGAGGTATGAAAAATTGAACATGCCCCAAGTGATTGAAAAGCATGGAACACCCAGTTTTGATCGTGAGGTACAAAAAACTGAACATGCCCCAAGTGATTGAAAAGCATGGAACACCCAGTTTGGACTGTGAGGTACGAAAAAATAAACATGCCCCGAGTGATTGAAAAGCATGGAACACCCAGTTTTGACCGTGAGATACAAAAAATTGAACATGCCCCAAGTGATTGAAAAGCATGGAACACCCAGTTTTGACCGTGAGGTACAAAAAATTGAACATGCCCCAAGTGATGAGATGCCCCTGGCAATGAGGACTTTTTGAAAATTAGATTAGATTGATTGGAATAGATTTAATGATGTAATCATCCTGCCCCCTCGGGAGCAAAATCAAAAGATGACACTTCATAATGATGATGAAGAGCAAAAAATCATAGATAGATGTGGAGTTGGAGATCAAGAAGAACTCAGAATAGATTACGGAATAATTCAGAATCAATTTTGAGTGATTTCAAGGTCGGGTTGACCAAGTTTGACTAGGGTTGACCAGAGTTGACCAAAGTTGACTTTTGAAGAAAAAGGTCAAAGATATCATAAAATGATGATATGATAAGAGTCTGACGAGAAAGCGAGGTCAGAAGGGTGACTACACAAGCGTCTGATTACGTCAGTCCCAAAAATTTTAAAATACGATTTTGAGCTATATAGAAGTGTCTGATTTCAGTTTGGATCACGAAAATGGATTCAGGATGGTCAAATTAGGTAGTGGTACAATTTTCACACAAAATGGAGCACTTTGAAAAATTAGGTCAAACCCTATATAAGGATGAAAAGGGTCATTTTCAAATCATTTCAACCCTTTGACTTTGTGAATTGAGAGCTCTGAGTAGAAGACAAAATGGTGGTCCCCTATAGCAGCCATCGATTCAAGTGATCGAGGAGAAACAGCCGGCCCGCAACGTATGGACCACCTGTAAGTAGTCGATAAACCTCTCCGCAAATCAAATTTCATGCATTTAGGTCAATTTGTGAGCATGTTTTTCACATTTTTGGGAGTGGGTCATGGGTCGTTGCGTGAAGAAGTAGTTTCTTCACGCACCCCACAGGGAAAGTTCGCGTGAAGAAACTATGTTTCACACCGCTCAAAACAAAGTTTCGCGCGTGGGTGGACCCAATTTCGCGCGATAAATCCTTGTGAAAGGCATTTTATCACGTGATCCCGAATAAAAGATCGCGCGAAACTAGAAATTTCACGCAATTTAAAGCACTTTGTCGCGCGAAAGAGAAATGTTCTTCGCGCAAAATGTTACCCTGTCATATGTGAAAAAGTCTACGTCGCGTCTAAAAGTGATTGTGTCAGCGTCATTAATGTCTGTAGGATGTCTTGAATGCTTTATTATCGCATTATGCTTTGATTATTGGCGAGTACTGATAGTGCTTTGTTGTTCATATGTCTTGTAGGTTGATTTTCCAGATATAGCATTTAGATCGCATCATCCGGTGATCAGCAGATTGATAGCTCAGCTAGATGATGCTGAGACCACACATATAGCTACATTGGGACTGAGCACGCTATGTGATATACCTGAGATTCAGGTAAATCATTGATTATTATGCGTATTGGTTGAGCATTTCCATTCAAAAATGAACACATTTTACCTGCCATAGGGGGAGATGACTATCACTCCTGAGGATATATACAGGATTCTTAGGATACCATTCATCGGTAATAGAGTTGAGTACGAGACATGCCCCAAGGTGGGCACGGAAGCATTGAGAGAGATCTTCCAGGATGATCTCATGATGGGCAGGGCTATCCTATGGGAGGAGTTGATTGGTTCATATGGTAGGACCCATAGGTTACCAGTGGTGCTAGCATGCTTTCTTGGGTGCTATTTGATGCTAGACCATGGACAACACGGTCTAGAGTGTGGCTGGGGCAGGATGCTACAGCTGATGATGGCCAGGCCATGACATTATGGATGGGGCCAGTGTATGCTGGCACACATGTATCATGAGATGCATGAGATCGTCTACAGAGAGGCAAAGAGTATGGCTGCCGGAGTGTTTGTACTATAGATATGGGCATGGAAGCATCTTCCCGTCACTAGACCCATATGCGAGGATATGAGGCAGCCCTTAGAGCCTTATATATGCAGATACAGAGGCATGGTTACCCAGCCCACGCTGGGTAAGACTGATCAGTGGCGAGCTCAACTTGATGACCTATCGACAGTGATATGGAGGCCGTGGAGGCTCACAGAGGCTTAGGACGATGCAGCAGAGCAGTTGAGTCACATGTTCTACCCCCGTGCGATGATTGGTCGCACCATCACAGTGATTGAGAGATTTCTGCAAAGGCGGGTATGGCGGTAGTTTGGTCGCCCACAGGACATCTCACAGGATTACATGGTTTACTTGAGATTTGCAAACGAGGTGAGGAGAGGCTGGGGTTAGACATTGGACTAGGGTCGTACTATAATAGACATCCAATCATTGGTCCCAGTCCAGTGGGATTACCTGATGGATGTAGCGGATGCCGGTGTCACTGCTGAGTACAGAGAGCATTTTATCACTCATCCCTTCCCGAGGTTTATAGATCTAGTGGGTACAACGGGCAGAGGATAGGTAGTACCCCCGCAGGTAGTGCAGCCATAGGTGTGACAGGGACAGATGCCGCTGCCATAGCAGAGGGCACAACAAGGTCCATGACCCAAGACAGTTCAGGTGGCCATCCCCGCCCGACAGATGGGGATGGATGCAGGAGCAGGTGGTAGTGGTAGCACCAGGCAGTCCCGGAGATGGACTGCAGCACAGTTGGAGGAGTAGGAGGTGCCTCCATAGGAGGAGGCATAGCAGGAGGATCTGATGCAGGAGGATTAGCCTACGCAGGAGGCAGAGCAGGAGGCAACGCAGGACCCACAGCGGTGCATGCGAGAGAGGATGAGGCAGCTCACTAGACCTCACAATACAAGTGGCTGTGAGAGATGCACGATTATTGGATCGAGACCAGGAGATACAGGATCTCCGAGAGCAGTTGCGGGAGTCACGAGAGGAGGTACGCCAGCAAACGGCACGAGCAACATATTATTATGCCTCCTACATAGGTGCGGTGCCCGACGAGGCATCGCAGGTAGCTAGATTCTCTGTTTATGCCAGAGGATCAGAGGGAGCACAGAGGGTGCCTCCTCCAGATAGGGCCCCACCTCCACCTCCTCTAGGTGACGAGGGAGAGGGCTAGAGTTAGGCTGGTAGATAGAGATAGGAGATCATAGGATATACCTGATACATTGGCATATTTGTATGATATCACCATTTTGAGATAGATCGTGCTCGAGTAGCACCACTTTGTATTTGTATCGACACATGATATATATATATATATATATATATATGATCTCATCTTTTGGTATCATCACATATTGTATTGTGTCTTTTATGAGATGTTTCCTATATGCTTTTTAGATGAGTAGAATGTATGCAAATGTATGAACATGTTTGAAAGATATGTATGAAAGTAAAGATGTATGTATGTAAATGATTGATGCAAATGTAATATGTAAATGAAAATATAAATGTAATTTATGAATGATTATGAAATGTGAATATGAATATGGATATGGTACTAACATCTCATGCAGGAAAACAAATGCTAACCAAAAAGAATATGTGAAGAAATGAGAGTGAGAATCAAACACCTGTGCAGTCGTGATGAAACGTGAACGGTGAAGAAGAAGAACTCTCCAAAATATGAACCCAGAAGAATGCAATGAAGAGAACACTGAATCATTGCCACAATGCAAGTCTAGAATAAAAATGCAATCTTATGCTAGATGCAATATGAAGGTGCAATTCTAGGACATGGTTGTGAGACCCATCGTATATTTATCATCATTGAGCATTTTTTGGAACATCAAAGTCGATTCAACCCTTACTGGTGCCACAATGCAACCATAAGGATATGAATATGACTCTTCATCAGATGAAATGTAGGAAATGAATGTAAGCACCAGGGCACAAAAGCCAAGATGACCTGAACATTGTTTCTAGTTGATATTGCAAGAGTACACCAGTATCGAGGCATTCAAAGCCAAGATAACCATGAGTGCGATCATGCGTAAACATACATATCAATAACAAGCAAAACAATAACAAAAAAAGAAAAAACAAGCAAGGAGATAGTACCAACCTCACCATGGCGTACAAATAAACAAGATTGAGGAATGTGAGGTTGTTCCACCTTATTACAGGAGCTCTTAACACATACACCCTATTTATTTTATGTTGCCAGATCATCAGGACTATGCCAACAAGCAGTAGACAAAGAAAATGTCAATGAAATCCATAAGAATAGACAGCATACAAAGAAATATTCAAGCATAACTCAGCTTGTTTTAAAGTTGTCGAATGTATTCATGTTTTAGAGGTGTTGAAAAACACCATTGTGCTTGTGAGTGCATTGTGTTTGAATGTTATCGATAGGTGTTTACGTGTGAGATATCCGATATGTGTTAAAAAAACATAGATGTGTCCAAAGATAGTGTTAAAAAACACTGTTATGGTGGTGGTGTTGAAAAACACCAGTTTGTGTCAGTAGCATGTTGTCCTTGAGAAATGACAAGATTACTGACTCAACTGTAAACCAAAGATATGATGAAATGGGGGGGCCCGTGCCCCCAAGTAATGATGACTGACTTGACGTATGTTGTGAGGAAAAACTAGATGTGATTGCCCCCAAGTGTATGGCACTGAATCAATGTCAAGTTAGGAGAGTTCACAAAGGAACCAGAGTGTCACAAAAGTGACCAAAAGATATGTTAAAACTAAAGCATATAATCGTCAAGACTGAGTATCGATAGATAGAGCGTGTGAGTATAACTCCAACTATAATAAATGTGAGCAATCTCGATAGAATAGCAACAGTAGGTAGACACAGTGAGAACCACTGGTAACTAACGTGAGAGAGATGCTCAAAATGAAGTGATTGTGGTATAAGCTATACATCAGTAGGCAGACGCAGTGAGAACCATTGGTGACTAATGTGAGAGAGATTCTCAAGAAGAGAGAGCTCTGTATAAGCTAAGTGATAGTAGGTAGACGCAGTGAGAATCACTGGTGACTATCATAAAGTAGATCCAAAAGATAATAAGACAATGCCCCCAAGACTAGGAGGGTTGCCCCAAGAGTATGACCAGTTTCAATCCATGTGAGTTGGTGTCTTGACGGGAACTAAAAGCAAATAAAAGTAGGAATGCGGGAAAGAAAATGCATAAAGCCAAGGGGTACTGCGATAGATATAGCATTGTGGAACAAGAGGCACCTATTTACCAGGTTTTCACCTTCTTGGTAGAAATTCTTTTTTTGCTACCATGACGCCTGTTTGCCAGGTTTTCATCAATGACACTTTTTTTTTTCTTTTTTCTCTTTTTTTTTTGTACTTTTCAATTTTTTAAATTTTTTTGTATTTTTGGAATATATGATTTTTTTGGAGATACATCAAAGCACCTATTGCTAGTTTTTCACTAAGATGATCATTTTTTCAGGACTTTTTCAGATTTTTTTTTTTTAGGATTTTTTTAGGACTTTAGTATATACATGAGCATATTGAATATGTCTCAGCTGTAGAACCGCTTCAAATGAAGAGCGTTGATGGGCTCTTTGAGTTGTTCTCCTTTAGTAGTAGAGAGTTGATAGGTACCAGACCCAAACACTGTAGTAACAATGTATGGACTGAGCCAATTAGGTTCAAACTTACCTTTCTAGACCTGATATTGCTTATTTTTAGGGTTCTCTCTCAGAATGAGATCACCTGCTTGGAAGTCTCTTGGTCTGACCTTCTTGTTATAGCTTTTAGAAATCCTCTTTTGGTATGCTCTTAGGTGATCAAATGCCACTTGGCGATGTTCATCAAGTAATTCCATCTCTTGTAGCCGAGATATTCTAGTATCTTCATCAGTGATGAGGCCTTTCAGAGAGACTCGCAAAGAAGGAATCTTGACCTCAATAGGTAGCACTGCATCTACCCCGTAAACCAATGCATAGGGTGTGGCTCCTGTTGGTGTTCTTATACTTGTCTTGTATGCCCAAAGAGCTGGATTGATCCGGAGATGCCACTCTCATCCGGATTCATGTATTGTGCGATGCAGAATCTTAAGGATTGTTTTGTTGGAAGCTTCCGCCTGTCCATTACCTTGAGGATAATAGATGGAAGACCAGTGTTGAGTAATTTTGAACTTAGAGAAAAGCTCTGTCAAATCCTTATTTTTAAATTGTCCCCCATTATCTGTGATAATCATTGAGGGTAGACCATGCCTGCAGATGATGTAATTAAGAATAAACATTGCTACTATTTTGCCACTGGCAACGGTGAGAGGGACTGCCTCCACCCACTTAGTAAAATAATCCATAGCTGTAATGATAAACTTATGTCCGTTGGAGGAAGAGGGGTAGATCTGACCCACCAAATCAAAGGCCCATTGTTGAAATGGCCAAAAAGTAATGAATGGAATCAGCTCCTTGGCTGGAGCATGAATCAGGTTTCCATGTAATTGACATTGTTTGCAAGACTTGGCAAACTGCTTTGCTTCTTTTTCCATGTCTGGCCAGTAGTAACCAGATCTAATAAGTTTGAGGGCCAATGTTAGGCTATTAGAATGTGACCCACAGATGCCTTCATGCACCTCTACTAACACTTGTTTGGACTCATCAGGTTCTAAACACCTAAGGAGGGTACAGTCTAGACCACGTCTATACAAGTCATTAGCAATGATGACAAACCGTGAAGCACTGCGGATTAAGTGACGTTTCTCATTTCGGGAGTAAGTGTCTGGAATGATCTGGTCATGTAGGTAGGAGAATATGTGGTGGTAGCGGGATGAGTCATGTCCTATGACAGAACAGATCATCCAGGAGTCAGGGGAGTCATAGGCTAGGTAGCATAACGTCTCCACCAGGAATTTGTGTCGAAAATCATTTTCAGGCATTTGCAGCATAGAGGCAAGAGTAGCCATGGCGTCTGCTGCTTTATTATCTACCCTCAAAACTTGTTGAAATGTGATGTGAGTAAAATATTGCTTGAGATCATCAACCAACCATTTGTAGGGTATCATCTTATCGTCTCTTATCTGATAGATATCATTGACCTGATTGATGACCAATTGGGAATCTCCAAGAACATTCAATTCATCCACACGCCACTCAAGGGCGATCTTCATACCGTTGATGAGAGCTTTGTACTCAGTAATGTTGTTTGTACAAGGAAACATCATTTTGTATGCTTTTGGTAATGAGTATCTTTGAGGTGTAATGAATAGGATCCTGGCACCTGACCCCTGTTGGGTAAATGAACCATCGAAAAACATAGTCCACGAGCGATGTGTAAGAAGGAATATGGACTCATCTGGAAATTCAATGTGCAATGGTTGATGATCAACTAGAGGTGCCTCCACCAACTGATCTGCTATTTCCTGGCCCTTAATGGCTTTCCTTTCAACATATTCAATATCAAACTCACTGAGAATCATGACCCATTTAGCTAGTCTACCTATGAGGGTAGCTTTACTGAGCAAGTATTTCAAAGGGTCAATTTTAGCAACCAGACGTGTAGTATGAGCCAACATATAGTGTCACAATTTTTGTGAAGCAAACACTACTGCAAGGAAATCATTCTCTATAGTAGAGTATTTTGTTTCATAGGAGACCAGAGTCCAAATAATGTAATAAATAGCCCTTTCTTTCTTGTGCTGATCTTCCTGAGCCAATAGGATACCCAATGATGTATCCGTAGCAGATATGTAAAATATAAGTGGCTTCCCATGAATGGGAGGCATCAAGATGGGCGGGTTGGCAAGATACTGCTTGATTTGCATGAACCCTTCATCACATTCTTTATCCCATTGGTAAGTCACACCCTTGTGCAGAGTCTTGGTAAATGGTTGTGACTTATCTGCCAGTTGAGAGATAAAACATCGGATAGACTGCAGTCAGCCTTGAAGTCCTCTCATTTGTCTGATATTTTTAGGTGGCAGCTTTTCTAGAATAGCTTGTACCTTTGCAGGATCTACTTCAATACCTTTGGTAGATATGATATAACGAAGTAATTTGCCCGATGCTACGCCAAATGCACATTTCTTAGGATTGAGTCTTAGACTGAATTGTTCCATACGATCTAGGATAGGACCTAGATCAGCAAGATGTTTATTTCGGTGCATGCTCTTAGCTAAAGTGTCATCCACATAATCTTCCATAGTTTTATGAATCATGTCATGAAATATAGTGGTAACTGCTATCTGATATGTAGCTCCGGCGTTTTTGAGTCTGAAGGGCATGACATTCCAACAGAAGGTGCCCCAAGCACATGTGAAAGCTATTTTCTCCTGGTCATCTGATGCAATTTTTATCTGGTTATAACCAGAGAAACCATCCATTAATGAGTACATTTCATACCCAGCTGTCATATCTACGATCATATCGATATTAGGCAATGGAAAATCATCCTTCGGACATGCCAAATTTAGATCTCTGAAGTCTGTGCAGACTCTGATAGATTTATCATGTTTGGACACTGGAACAATATTGGAGATCCATTCTGCATAATCAATGACTCTGATAAACACTGCTTTAATCAATTTCTCTAACTCAGCTTTGACAAGTAGAGCTATGTGTGGATGCATCTTGCGAAGCTTCTTCTTGATAGGCCTAACACCTGGTGTGATGGATAGATGATGCATGATTAGATTAGGGTCTAATCCAAGCATATCTGAATATTTCCATGCAAAGTTAATCTTTTTCTTTCTAAAGAATGTGATGAATTCCTCTCTTTCGGCCTCTGATAGGGATTGTGCCAAGTGAATGATCTGTAGTTGTGCCTTTGTACCCAAGTTGATAGGTTGAGTTGGTTCAATAAGGATAGATGATCTTTCCTAAAAATGACTAGGAAGCACATCAAGTATCTCATCCTCGGGCGGCTCGGAGAGGTTTTCACCCTTGGATACATCTTTTATTTTGACTATTTTTGGCTCTGATACTACCACTAGGTGGTTTTCACCATCAGAGTGCTTATTTTCTCTTCTTTTTATTTTGTGACTAAGATACTTGATGTCAGCCTCAGTCATGTTGACACTTGCTTTGCTGGTAGGAGACATTATAGGTTCGATGGCGTGTAGGTAACAAGCAAGAGCATAATAATTCTAGAACATAAGGACTTCAATAGATGGGGAAGTAGAGTTCCAGTCTATAAGCTCAGGATGGTGGAGTGAGACGGGTTCAAGTGCATTCATGGTGTAATCATCAAAGGCAAGTACAAGTAAGTCAAGACCCAAAGCGATCTCTTCCAAAGGTATATTCAAATCCCTTTGATTCCTAATGACCGTAGTAGATGACATGTCAACACCTAGAGAGTCAGACTCATGTGGCCCTACACTAGACCATTCACCTACTTTGAGAAGGTTTTCATATGGATTTGTTGTATCTATATCTCTATCAGAAGTGGCATAGGATAAGCTGTAAAACTCATATTCATGGGAGTCCATTTCATCATTAGGTCTCATGTCCAAGACGTGAGTAAAATCAACTCTTTGTCCCCAGTTGGGATGATATTTACCTAGAACTTTTGCTATGGTCAAATGAGTACCTATTGACCCAGATACCTCAATAGTGTTTGTATCATCACTTGCCTCTTGTGTAAGGACAAGTGTCAAGAATTCTTGATCAAACCACTCTTGAAAGTGCGGTGGTATGAATAAATCACTTTGATGACTAGGGTTCAAAGTATATATATCTTTCCACTCTTCATAAGTTAATGGAGTAATTGAAGTAGTAGTGTCAGAGTCACTATCAGTGTCTATAGTACTGACACATGGCACAAAGTTGTCTAGTTCAGCAAAGAATGCTGCCAGGTCTGGTGGAATAGGATAAGGAAACGTATCCTCATCAGAGCTATCTTCAGGTTCTACAATTTGAAGTGTTTCCTTAGATGTCGGTTTCTTATCTTCTCAAGGTACAAACTTATTTATTCCCAATTGGAACGTGAGTTTTTGGAAGCTTATACCTATAGATTCGCATGTTCTGCGACCAATAGCTTCAAGTGGTGCAATCAAACCCTTATGATTCACACCTATGGGGCCATCTCCTTTATAGCCAAAGCATTGCATAATAGATAAGCCCTTGCCATAATTCTCAGTTTTCATGTCATAAAGAGGAATACTTTCAGAGTTGTCTTCTCCTTTGTAAATCCAAGCCTTGATGGCTCTATTTTCAGCTTCCTCTTCTAATGGTACGGTGGCTTGTACAAAGGTACCACCATACTTTGTTGGAGGGGAAGCCATAGAAGGTTTAGTTTTCTTAGAAGGTCTCCCAAAAGAATGGGGAGACAAAGGAAAAGATGTGATGGATAATACAGGTCCAATCTGATATCCTCCCATATGAATTTCTTTGAGAGTCAAGTTCTTTTCCATTTCTTTTAGTTTATCTTCAAGGATTTCAACAGATTCCCTATTGGTAGGCACAAGGATGTCAGTAGATTTAGTGAGGGCATTGAAATCAGAGCGTATGTTCACAGGTATAGTCACCTCAGAGCCTTGGAATGGGAACTTAATGCACTAATGATATGTAGAAGGGGCATCTTGCATTTCATGAATCCATGGCCTTCCTAGTAGGATGTTGTATGCCAAAGTGATGTCAAGCACTTGACAGATAACATCGCATTCAATGGGACCAACTCTAATTGGAAAAACAACTAAACCATTGGATTTATGTTCTTCCTCATCATAGGCTTTAATGGTTATCTTTTTGCGAGAATCAATGCGGTCTTCGCCATAGCCTAACTCAATAAGGAAACTAGAAGAGCAAATATTTAGGCCAACACTGTTATCTATGAGAACACGGTGAACACACTTGGGACCAATCATGACTTCAATGTGCAGAGGATTATTATGTGGGTGACTCAAAGAATGGTCATCTTCTTCAGAGAAAGACAAGTAATGTGGGGAGGTCAAGTGACCTACCATAGATTGAGACCGGTCGAGATCAAGATCTTTTGGGACATTTGCCTCAATGAGGGCTTTGTCTAGGATTTCCCTATGAGCAGGGGAGATTTTTAGGAGCTCAAAAATAGTTATCTGAGCATTAGTACATTGCAATTG
>MU224936.1:1049527-1072844 GCA_018584345.1 Thuja plicata | reverse complement strand
AGTCTAGTTTCAAGAGTAAAACACATATTTCAGAGGAAATTCTAGAATTAGTCCATACTGATCTCTGTGGTCCCATTGGAGAAAGAAGCTACTATGGTGCTAGATACTTTATTCTATTTGTTGATGAAAAATATAATGCATTCCAGTTATTTAAATGGTACTTAGCTAAAGTTGAAAAGGAAACAGGAAAAAGTTTGAAATACTTAAGATTTGACAGAGGTGGAGAGTTTATTTCTAATTAATTCAATAGGTTTTGCAATGACTGAGGCATAAAGAGACAGATGTCCGCACCCAGGACACCTCCACAAAATGGTATTGCTAAACGCAGGAATAGATCTATCATGGACTGTGCAAGAACACTAATGATGGAGAAGAATGTTGTACATAAATACTAGAAAGAAGTTATAAGTACTACAGTCTATACTTTAAATAGAGTACAAGTCAAGAAAGGTAGAAATGCCACACCTTATGAACTTTGGTATGGTTATGCACCTAGTGTAAAGTATTTTAAAGTATTTGGAAGAAATTTTTTTATACTAAAGGACAAAAGAAATGGAAAACTTGATGTTAAAGGTGAAGAAGGTATATTCCTTGGTTATTCAATGAAAAGAAAAGCATACAAATGTTTGAATTCTAATACTAACAAAGTTGTGGAAAGTGCAAATGTTAGAATTGATGAGTTTGCAGAAAGGAATGAAGCTGAAAGTACACAAGAACCTGAAAGCTATAGATCATTCGTATATCTAGATGAGGAAGATTCTAATACATTAACTGAGGCTACTGCTGAGCAACAACATGCACCTACCAAGTCACAGAGTGGAGTTGTTGAGCAACAACAAGTGAATGCTAAGCTATCTGATGGAGATGCCGAGTCTTAGAATCAACTAGAACTAAACACAAATATTAAATTTGAAGCAAGACCTGAGATTACTCTAGAAAAATATGTGAGGAGACACCACAATTTTGATCAAATCATTGGATCAAAGGATTCTGCAGTTATGACACGAAGTAAGTTGAAAAATGGCACATGTCTATTATGTGAATTTGAGCCTAAAATAGTGAAAGATGCTTAGAAAATGAATATTAGATACAAGAAATGAATGAGCAAATTGAACAAATTGAGAAGAACAAGAATTGGACACTTGTACCTAGGCTGAAGGATAAAAATGTAATTGGTACAAAGTGGGTATTCAGAAATAAACTGAATGAGCATGGAGATGTGACAAGAAACAAAGCTAGACTGGTATGCAAGGGTTATGCACAGGAGGAAGGAATTGAATATGGTGAAACATTCACCCCAGTCACAAGATTGGAAGGAGTCAGAACCTTACTTACATATGCAACCTATAAAAGATTCAAAGTTTATCAAATGGATGTGAAATCTGCATTGTTAATGGTATCTTGGAAGAAGAAGTGTATATTGAGCAAGCTGATAGTTTTGTTGACCCAAACAAAAGGAATATGGTTTGCAGATTGCACAAAGCATTATATGGATTGAAGCAAGCACTGAGAGCATGGTATGAGAGATTGCACAATTATCTAATCAAGATTGGATTTGCAAGAACCTATGACAACAACAACCTATACTTGAAGACAGAGCAAAGCAAAGGTACATTATTATCTGAAATTTTTGTAGATGACATCATATTTAGTGGACAAGATGTGTTATGCCAGAAATTTGCAATAGAGATGCAAACTGAGTTTGAGATGTCTATGTTTGGTGAAATAAAATTCTTTGTTGGCTTACAAATTTATCAAATGAAGAATGGTATCTATATCACTCAATCTAAATATATCAAGGAGATACTAAAAACTTTTGGAATGGAAGAGTCCAAACTAGTGAGTACACCCATGGCTACTAGACATAAGCTGACAAAAGATGATGACACAAAAGAAGTGAACCAATCACTCTATAGATCAATGATTGGAAAACTACAGTATGTTGTACGCAATAGACCTGACACTGCCCTAGTTGTTGGAATTGTTGCAATGTTTTCTGCTAACCCCAAGGAAACTCACATGATGGCAGTAAAAAGGATTCTAAGATATTTGAAAGGAATTGATGACTATGGTCTATACTAGAAGAAGAATGACAAGTTTGAACTCAAAGTTTACACTGGCTCTGATTGGGATGGAAATGTTGATGACATGAAAAGCACTACTGGTGGATCATTTCTTTTAGGTAAAAGATTGATCTCATGGACAATTAAGAAAATTAAGAACATGAAAGTCTTCCCTAGAATTTGAAAGATCTTGAACGCGAAGTAACCTAATGATGCATGATTCAAGGATGAAGATAAGATCCAAGCCACGAACATGCCTAAAGAATCATAGCTACATAAATTAAGCACAAAAAGATCATAGAAATAAATTCTAGACTGATCAAACAAGAAAAATAGGAAAACATATGTTTTTAGTTAATACAAGATTGCTAAGAACCCAAGATGCTCCTGCATCAGCATGTGTTTAGGCCCATACTCCTGCAAAAGTGGGGAATAAATGTGGTGTCAAAAATTGTACACATTTATTAAGGTATCTAATTCCATACTTTCTTAGTACCCATTTTAGTGTCTGTTCATTCTTCCAACCATCATACGAATTTTCATGCGTTTAATTAATAAATACTTGAATATGTTTTCTCTTAATTTAACTTATATGAGGGAAATTTTTCTAAGGACTGCAGGGACTAGATATAGCATAGCTATAAATTGTAGTGTGTTGAGTAAAATCTTTAATGTGACCAACTTCAGAAGCAAAAGATCAAGTTTTCTTATTGTAAGAGGCCTAACCATGATGAACATAATTTTTTAAAGAAACAAATAGATCACCCTCCATATCTTTGGGGAGTTTGCGAGGGAAGTAAGATATCCTCAAAGGAGGGCCATATGTTTTCAGAACTATTGATCTTTCACATGTAATTATCGATCTCAACTATTGATGTTATACCTGAGTTTCCAAACACTTCACCTTTTCTTTTTGGAGACACGTATTTTTGTATTGGATACTTAGTATAAATACTATGATCCAAAATATGTCATCATTACCATATGTAGACCTGTACATAAATAGTCAAATAGAGTTCATTATAAGGGTCTTGTAAGGACACAAAAAAGAGTAAGGGGAAAGGAAAGGGTAAATCCCTAGTTTTTTATCCTTCACAACCAAATTTCAAGATCATTGACTTGGGTGCTTTGTACCACATGTCTTCTTCAAAATTTGAATTCACCTTTGTAGAGCCATGGTCAATGCCTATCATACTAATGGGTAATGATATTCTTATGAAAGTGCATGACAAAGGGTCTATTGACATGGGTAAAGGAATATTTTAGGATATCCTTTAAGTTCCATTTTTATCAACTAATATAATATCTTTCAATCACTCACACAGGTTTTGGAAAGAAAGTTGAGTCCACTGAGATATACTAGTAATGAGTGAGTTCTCAATTGGTCTATAATTATTTTGGAAAAAGAAGATCATCAATCTAGATTATATTGGTTTTCTCAGGTTTTTCTTGACTCTCCTAAATAAAATTCTTATTCACACATTTAAATGAGGTGAGATATTTGTAGCATCAACAATATGGCCACTTGAAATATTGTTACTTGCATTAGCTTGAAGTCAATAGGACATTGTTTCAAGGTTGCCTTTTATTCAATTTTCTAATGGAGTTTGTCAGGGATGCATTTGTGGTAAGCAAAATGAGGAGAAATATGATAATGGAAAAAATGGAGAGCTACATAGTTATTTGAATTAGTACATAGTGACTTGGAAAGACCATTTTTGGAACCATATTAGTAGGGCTATATATGTCTTGATATTTATTGATGAATTTTCTAGATACACATGGGTTTAATTTCTTAAAAAAATTTAAGGCCTTTGAGAATTTTCTAGATTTCAAAGATTTTGTAGACAAATAATCTAGGAAGTTTATCAAGATTATACATACAAATAATGAGGGTGAATATGTTAACAATTAGTTTGAACAATTTTGTGCTTCATAAGGCAATAATATGAAGCACTTTGTTCCATATATTCCTCAGTAGAATAGTGTCATAGAATAAAATAATAGATCATTAAAGGAGATGGATGATCATATGATTCACTGCAAATTTCAGGCACCTTAGTATTGGGAAAAGGTCATCAATTATGTTTATTATATTCAGAATAAAATTCCTACATAAAGTTGTCAAATAGGTAACACATTTTCAACCATGGATTGGTCAAAAACCCATAGTCAAGTACTTCAGAGTGTTTGGTTCTCTTGCATGTGCTCGCATTTTGGCTAAGAAATGCAAGTGTGGGCATGTGCACCAAGATGGTGAACAAAAAGGAGGATATAAGTGGCCACTTTTTTTCTAGAATTAGCCAAACCTAAACTTGGAGCAATTTGAGACTCGTGCACTCAAATTTTCAAGATACCAAAAGAAGATGAATTTTAGTACTCTAAATCTTGTTTATAAACTAGTTAAGTTTTTCAAAAATGAATAAGATTTAGGGGATCAAATATTTCACACATCAAAAAATATTCCTATTTTTTTAGAAAAAACATAACATAGCGTCAGATGAGTGTCGCAAGAAATTTTTAGTTGCATTTAGTATTTTGATAAACCCTTTAGAAGAAATATAGTTAAGAGTGAGTGATCGCTCGTTATAAAGGCTTAGAAACTAGGCATAATCCTTTAACTTAGGGATTGGACATCCAACTAAGAACTTCATCATCTTTATAAGAAACTCATTTAATATGTCAAACCCAGGGATGTGTTACTTAAAATAGGCCAGTAAAATATATGCACCAAGCACTTTCTCAACCAAGCATTCTATAATCGCTGCAGGAAACAAATGCCGGAAAGAAACTATTCTATGGTTGTAGGAAGTAAATTCTTTTGAAGGGAAACCATAGTATTGTTGCATGAAATGAATACTCGAAGGAAAGCTAAACTATTGTTGTGAAAGTAAATACTTGAAAGTAAATGATGAAAGTGAATGCTGCTAGCAGAATGGAAGAGTGTACAAACTAACTGTGATGCCTTAGTTACTCTGTTGCTCGGTCATAGGAAGCAATATTTGTTCTGTGGCTTTGGCTATAGGAGCTATTCAACATAGGAATTTAAATGATAGAAATACAGGAAAGTGAACTAAACTAAAATGAATCTAACTATGGATTCCTCACCAAGTGGGCCCCCTTAGGTGAGTACCCAAAACACTCAATTACACAGAATTAATCTCAACACTTCATTTGCTCATTAAAATGAATAACAGAGTACAAAGATTCTCATAAACAGTAAAAATGATAGAATTGAACTATATTGCAACTATCATAATAACAATGCACTTCTTCTCACATAGAAGCAGGGATTTATTTAAAGGAAAAAATCTAATTGCTAAACTCAAAACGCCCTAAGAAAAGGAAGAGCTTTTATTACAAACAACTAACAGAAAGGAAAGCTAGAAAGAAGGAAATGGAATCAGTCCAGAAAAGAGGAAAGAACTACTTAGATAGAATATCTAACTTCCCACTCTCTCCTAGATTTCATCAGGAAACTTATTATGTTTGCCAAGTCTTCGCTCAACCATCTCCACCTAGATTAACCAGAAACCTTCCACTACTGCTACGCTAATGTTCCATCCGTGTTCATCTTCTATAGGACCGAGCCAAGTGTCCAACACATAGAGGTGCTCACCTAAACAAGACAAAAGTTGCTACTTCAATGTGCTACATTTAAATTGTTAGGATAAAAGCATTCATGGAAAATAATTATTAAAGTACATATGCATTATCTATCGCTCAATCTGTCAATTCATTCACAAAACATGATCATGGTTCCATAGTAATAAACAAATCATTTTCATCCAATTAAAGAATATTTAAGTAAGCATATGTCCATAGCATAGGTTCAGTGGTTGACTACCACATATTAATAGTTTTAAAGCATAAAGTATTGGAGTAAATAAAAGAAAACATGGAAAAAGACCTATCAAAACTTCTCCTAGGGTATCTGAAGTATGTCATTAAAATGACCTATCATTTTTACCCTATGAAGATTACTGTCGTTCCTTAGGCACTGAGATGTTCCAGATCTTTGCAAGAACCCGAAGGTCTCCTTCCTGTATTTCTCCAATCATTGAGGTGCCCACTCACTAGTAGAATCCATTTGTCCTCTCCTCCTTTACGCATCTTCTTAGTTCTTGTTTCTCATCCAATTTGTTATCCACATAGCTATATAGCAGCCATAAAAAAAGAGGAGGCTGAAAGGTGAGTGGAAATAATCTTTCAGGTCGTGGCTAACATCCCAAGTGTATATACTAGTCAACACACTGCATTGCAGCCTATAAATTGATCAGACTATGGTTCTGCCTTTTTGAGTGCCATAGTTAATCTCCCCCATCTTTGACTTAGTCCCTCAGCTACTCTGTCTCTGTCTGATAGTGAAAATCTCTCAAATGCTGTGAAAACTTCCTCACAGATTTCCAGAATCCTTTTTCTGGGTGCAGAATCATGAAACCTGTAAACAATTTTCATCCAATCATAGTAAAGCCGTCGAGGTGACCGAATTTTAGGATGAAGGGGCAATGAAATGGACTATTCAAGGATTTTGTACCTATTCAATTGTCCTCCATAATTAATCTCATTTTGGGTCTAGGAAAGGAGGGTAGAAAAATGTATGTCACCAATAAAAAGAAGGGGATTCCAATTAGTGTTAAAAGGAACATCATAATTGTGACTATATAACTCACATAACAAATTTTGGATACAATCAAGTGATGTATTATATGCGGCCACAAATTCCTATGGGGTTCCTATGCCCAAGTTAAGATCCCGAAGGACTCTCATTAACTTAAACAGTAGGAATTACTCCTTAAGGTATAGGGTATAAACCCATGGTGGTGGTCTGCACTCTATTAAATTTGGAATTATGTCTGTAATGTCATTTATTTTATTCTATAAGAATTCAATTTCATATTGTTTCCTCTCGAGTTCTCTTCTCAATTTTGTTTTTTCTAACTCCCACATTGACTTTTGATATTGCATCTCATTAAAATAGTCAACTGAGAGAGCATGAACAATTACCTCTTCTGGTTTCCTGTGTGGGACTGGCCTGGCGGCTTGTTGGCCTTCCTCTTTCTTTGCACAAACTGGCATGTTATCTGGAACAAGAGGCTTTTCTCCATGATTTCCTTCTTGCAGAGAAGAAGATTATTTTCTGTCTCCTTTAGGTTCAGCTACCTCTAGAATTACACACTCTACTTCTTTAACCACTTTAGCGGTTGCAGGATCCTCTTCCATCATATCCTGGCATTCTGTAAATGGACTGCCTACTTGCAGCTGTTCTTGTAAAGGCTCCTCAGAGGAGACATGAGAAGAGTCAACTATAACAAGGGAATCCTTGTTGTCTGTTTGTGTAGTGTTCAAATGAACACTTCTACGCAATGGAGTATCAATAGAAGCTGCATAATGCTTCTGTGAAATTTTTCTTTTCTTGACAGGTGTGGCTGTAGGAGAAATAGTAGAAACAGGAACATCTTGACTCATATATTATGCCATCTTGGCCTTACCCTTACCCTTTTTATCTTTTTGTCAAAAAACTATGGGAACCTTAGTTTCTCTTCTCCCTGAGGTAGGGTTTGGATGGTCGGATACCACATTATCCACATTAGTTCCCGAAGGAGAAGGATTTCTAAAAGGTTCGTCTTGCTCAATAAATTCTTCATCCTCATCAAGGCTATTCCCTTGTTCTTGAATTTTGGGGCATGGCCCTTCTCTATGCAACTGAACTTAAGGTGCTAGAATAAATATGTCCCAGGACATGGGAGAGACATCCCGCAATGACCTTTCCACCAAAATCTTGATTAAACCATGGTGGGTCACTGCATTCTGCCACCCCTTCCATACCTCTTCAACTCTTCAACTTAAAAGGGCATAAAGAAAATTGGGGATATTTACTAAATGGTCATGTCGTAAATGACTCAATAATTTAAAGTGTACTGCATGTAGGAAGGAAAAATATTCTTCACAAGTAATGTACCTGATAATATGAACTGCCAACTAAGGATACTCTCTTGGAAGAGATATCTTCTTAACACCATGTTTGTTGTAATCTACTGGGGCATCTACTGGTAAAGAAAATTTCCCTCTATCTGTGCGTGCATCGTTCCCATGTAGAAACACTTCTCTTGTGGAAGGAAGTCCATAGACTTCAGCAATTCTTGCTTCAGAAGCTTCAATTTGCAACCCTTTAACATACGCAACACCATTGCTATAAGTCCTTAAGAATTCCAGTGTCGTGGCTTCATCATAACCATTCAGCCTTACAAAGTAGGTTAGCCACCCAACTCTGTTAAAAACCAAAACACTGTCCTGGTTCTGTAACAATGCCAAGTGGTTTGTTGGTTCGTGCCGTATAGGAGAACCACCCATCCTGTTGTTTGAAAAGTTCAAAAATTTCTAAAAAACTCAAAAAACCCCTCTTGTTCCACTGCTACTATCAATTCTATTTGCTAAAATGCTACTGTTGTGCCCAGAATTTTGAATAAAGCTTTCTAGGTTTCTAGGTAATGCAGACAAGACACAAAATAAATTTTTGAAATAGTGTTGTAAATATAAGCTGGGATTCTGAGTTAAAAAGACAGGGGTGATTTTGAAATGTTATACGTAGGGATTGTCAAATCATCATTTTGACATGACGGCTTGACATGATGGCATAGTACAATTCTGGTAACAAAAATATTAATGACAAAGGATGGCTTTTATGACAGCAGATTTAAAATTGATGAAATATTTTGAGCTGATGGGATATTTCATTTATTACACAAAACCTATTTACTACCCCCTACAAAAAAGGTGACAAGTGTTCACACTTGCATGGAAAAGTATGGCAAAATCATGGATGAATCGCTATATTAATTACAATGTATCATAATGATATTAAATGAAGAAAAAAAAAAATTGAAACAATAAAGTAATGCGTACCTTGGAATATTTTATCGTTAAATGCCCAAATTTGAAAAGATTTGATGACATGGGTAGAGAAAAAATTTGAGCTAGCGCAATAATGAGGTGACATGAATGTAATGATGGCGGAAAAAGGTGATGAAAAAGATGATGGGATGACATTTTTATTATGGAAAAGCATTTTTTGTGAGAAACAAAATTTTTATTATGATTGCATGTGGAAAATTATCAAAGAGACGACCGAATCAAATAATTATTCCAGTTGGTTGTAGGAAGGCCCTCATTAGGAATAGGTCCTTCGGCTGTAGGAAAGTCTTTAGCTAGAGGAGGTTCTTCAGCTATAGAAAATTCTTCAACTATAGGAGGTTTATCTAGGGTAAGAAAAATCTCAAACTACCGTAGGAAATTGACCTTTTTCTCAAGTTTATGGTACAAGCAAAGCCTATGACCATTCACTAGTAAATTGAAATGTACAAGGTCGATGGTGGATAACTGAACTGCTTCGTTAGAATAAAAATATATAATCTCATAAGGGCCAAGCCAACATGTTGTAATTTTACCTTGGGTTCCTTGGAATCTGGAGTCATACAAAAGAGCCCAGTCACCAGGAGCAAACTGTTTGGTAAGGATACGAGAATCATGCCACATTTTTGCTATGTCTGAACCAATTCAGTGTGCTACAGGGTGGCTTTCCTTATCTGATCTAGTTGGTTAAGCTATAGGATCCTGATGTGTTGTGCTTCAGTAAGATCAATGTTGAGCTATAATGTCATCCGTAAAGTCTTATGTTCAAACTCAATCAACATCACAACTATTTTTCCATATACCAACTTGAAAGGAGTAAACCCTGTTATTGTTTTCCATGTAGTTTGATAGGCCCATACGGCTTCTTGGAGGTGACTACTCCAATATTTCTTGTGTAACTGAACTGTCTTGGTGAGGATAGCTTCTATCTCCCTGTTGGTGATTTTTGCCTGACCATTCGCCTGTGGATGATATGGGCTTGATTTCCAGTGGCGAATATTATACTCGTTCATCAGAGTAGTAAAAAATGTAGAGGTAAATTGATCTCCTTTATCAGTGACTAACTCTCTGGGTACACCATAGTGTGTGAATATCTCCTCATACAGAAAATGTGCAACCCTGTTATCCTGAGCATGCTTCATGGCTCTAACTTCCACCCACTTGGTCACATAATCAATACATACAAGGATGTACAAATTTTCATCTGATGTAGGACTGATGGGACTGACAAAATCAATTCCCCTTTTATCAAATGGAATCACCACAACTTGAGGAAAGAGTGGAATTTCATCAGATATAGTAGGGCGCCCCATCCTCTGACATCGATCACACTTCCTTGTGTAATTGGCTGCATCCTTGTAGAGGGATGGCTAGTAGTAACCAGTGTTAAGTACCTTCATGGCTATCCTTTTGGTAGAAAAATGTCCCCCACAAGGCTCATCATGAAAATCCTATAGGATGTCATAAGTTTCTTCCTCTTGAATACACCTTCTCAATATTTGGTCAGGGCAAGTATAGAAAAAACAATCGGCAATCCATGAAAAGTTGAAAGTTTTCACTATTAGTAACCACTTTTCCTTTGGATAGAAGTGTGGAGGTACCTTTTGAGAAACTAGATAGTTAGCAATGTTAGCCTACCAAGGAGCTTGAGCTACAATGGAGAATAGGTGGTTGTCAGGGAAACTATCATCAATTGCCATAGGTTCATTAGCATTCTGCAGGCGTGAGAGAAAATCAGCCACAACATTTGATCTTCATGGCTTATCTATGATGGTAATGTCAAACTCCTGTAGTAGCAACAGCCACCTAGCCAACCTCCCTACGATTGTGGGTTTGTTACCCAGGTACTTAATGGTTGCATGATCCATATGTATAAATATTTGATAACCAGTGACATAGTGGAAGAATTTTTTCAGAGCATAGATAACAACCAATAGCTCCTTTTCAATAACTGTATAATTCAACTCAGCTCCTTGTAGTTTTTTGCTAATTAAATAAATAGCATGTTCTAGAGTACCTTCCTTTTGTCCAAGAACTTCTCCAATGACATGATCAAAGGCATCTATATGTATGTGGAATGGGAGGGTCCAATTAGGGCCTCACAAAATAGGTGTCTAAGTTAGAGAAAACTTCAGCTGTAGGAAGGCTTCATCACAGTCTGATGTCTAATAAAGTCAGAATATTTAGTGAGCAGTGAATACATAGGACTGGCCATCTTACTAAAGTCCTTTATGAATCTTTTGTAATACCCAGCGTGACCAAGAAAGCTTCTGACATCTTTCTATTTGGCTTGGGTAGGAAGATTCAAAATGACTTCAATTTTGGCTGGGTCTACCTGAATACCAAGAACAGATATATAGTGACCAAGCACTACTCCCTCCTGCATCATCATAAAATAATTCTCACTGTTCAAAGACAGGTTGTGTTCTTTGCACCTGGTAAGGAATTTTTCCATATTTTCCAACGCTTCCTCATAAGTTGTAAAGTCATCCATGTAGATCTCCATATAGTCATGGGAAATGTCAGCAAAAATGTTGATAATTGCACACTGAAAAGTAGAAGTAGCTTTGTAGAGGCCAAATGGTAAAAATGAATAGGCAAAATTTCCCCATGGGCAGGTGAATGTGGTCTTTTCCTGATCCTCTGGGAGAATCTAGATTTGATTGTATCCACTATACCCATCCAAGAAAGAAAATTATTTCTTCCCTGCTAGAGAGTCTAGAACCTGGTCAATGAATGGAAGAGGAAAATGGTCCATTTAGTGGCATTGTTAAGCTCTCTATAATCCACACACACTCTCCACTTGCCACCTTTCTTAGGAACTATAACTAGTGGGGAAACCCACTGGCTGTCTGATATGGGATATATGAGGCCATCTTTAAGGAGTTTTTGGAGTTCATCTTTAACTATCTCATGGAGGGGAGGGTTGACACGTCTTTGAAATTGCCTTACTGGGGGTTTATCTTCCTTTAGAAAAATCCTATGAGTGCATAACTTTGGGTCCAGACCTTTCATATCAGCATAATCTCATGCAAAAGGTATAGTATGGTTCTTCAGTAATGTGGTCAATGATGTTTGTTGTTGAGGAGTAAGTTTACTATTAATGTTCAAGCAGTGGTCAGGGGTGACTTCTAGTTGCTTAGTGAGCTCAACCATAGATGCATCTATCAATGTGGGAACTTGGATCTCATAAGGAATCATTTAGTGATAGAGTTGATTAGATGCAGGAGAAGATAATTGGTAATTAGAGTACAATGGGTGCAGTGAGTGGTTTTGGAAGGAATTATCCAAAGGGTCTAAGTTCAATCCATATTGGTTATGCATGATGTTGGTGATTACTTTATCTTCCTCCTGAAGCTGCAAGAAGGGATCCCTTTTTAACATCATTAATTGGGAGATTGAATTAATAACTTCAACTTCCTCTCCTATATCTAGCCATAGGTGAGAGGCTAATTCCATCTGAGGTTGAGCAAGAGGATACAAGACCAAGGTTTTGGTGTGCTGACCATCAGAAATGGTCATATCTCCTAACCAACAATTGATATAGGCATCAGCGGTAGCCAGCCAAGGACGTCCCAAAATAATTGGATAGCCTCCTAGGGTAGCTTTTGGTGAGAGGATCATGAAGTCTGCAGGGTAGGACCAAGACTCAAGGTTAACCACAATGTCCTTCACCACTCCATCAGGCTTTACAGTTGAACTGTCTGTGATCTGCAAGACAGTGGGTGTATTTCAGAGGTTGGTGATACGAAGGCATTGCATAATGTCCTTGGTCATGAAATTAATGGTGGCTCCAAGATCAATCAAGGCATTTTTGAAAGAATTCCCATTAATAATGACCTTGACAATAGAGCTTCCATGGTCAGAATATTTTGGGATGGTAAGCTTCCCTAACATGATGTCTGCCAGTTTTCCTAGGACATGGATAGTGTGGGGATCCTTCTTCTTACGGCTAGGATTTTTAAAGAAAGCTTCCTTGATGGATTTTCCATAGGTGGGAACATATTTGATTTCTTGGAAAAGGGGAATTCGGACGTTGACATTCTTTAGTTGGTCAAGGATATTGAAAGTTGCTTTGTTAGTGGTTTTCATATTTCTATGTTGCAACCTTTGCAGAAAAGGGGGAATGGTATGTTGATTGGTTTTAGCCGGTGGTACAGGGGCTACTAGAGTAGATGGAATGTTAGGTTGATTGGGCTCATTAGAAGGCATTTAAGTGATTACATGAGGCTTAGGTGGAGGTAGAGTGGTACCAAACCATAAGTGAATATCATAAAGGTTGATTACATAAGAAGGATATTGCATGGGATACTGCGACAAGTCTGTAGCATACACATTTTTCTAAGGTGGAGGAAGTCAATTGTTGGGTTTTGGCTGTGGCTATGTAAGTAACTGAGTAGGATTAGGAGGTGGGATAGAGGTTGCAGGAGGTGAAAAAAGAGCTTTCTGTTATGGAGGCTACATATGTGGTGGAAAAAATCCTTGTGGTTGATTTGGTCATTGCTAGCTACCTAGCCACTGCGAATTTTCCTGCCAATTACCCTGTGGTGGCTGCCATGCCCTTTGGGGTTTTTTCCAACCTCCTTGAGGGTTTGGCCACTGTGGATTGGGGTAATTCTGCCACTGATTTTGAGAACTATTCCAGAGAGGATTTTGATAATTCATGGGGGGTTGCCATTGATTATTATAAAAAGGCCCACTAAATGAAAGAGGGTCCTGAGGCATACCTTGTCTCTACACCCATGGTCATCATTGAGTGATGAAGAATAGCTACTCATCCTTTGGTTCAATTGGTTTTTAATTAGTTGACATTTGTGTAGTCTCCATGTTAGCAACTAGTTTGCATCTCTAGTCTCTCTTCTTTTGTCTACAATGTGGACATAATTCCACTAGCATGGCCTCTGCTTCCTCATGTTTCTTCTTAGCCTGCATGGTGTCCAGGTGAGTGTCCATGTTGTTAATGATATCTTTCTTGAAATTAGACAAGAGATTGGTTATCTCTGTCCGTGAAGCACCAACACCATTGGACTTTCCTAGTGTGGAGCTATATCCCCTTCCTTTCTTAACAGCAGCTCTGGAGTACTTAAGGAAGATCTTCTGGATATCATCTCATGATGCCTGGGTGATATCTCCTCCAGCGATCAGGTCCAGTTCCTCTGTGCATCCATCATGAATGCCTTGCAAAAAGAGAAACTTCTACGATTCTTCATTAAGCTTGTGTTGGGTATTCTTTTGCAAACTAAACATGAACCTGGAGACATAAGCCTCAAGACTCTCATCCTCCTTCTGTGACATCTTAAAGATGTCATCCCCTCACATATCATTTCCTTGGTAGTACTCCTTGTATTTCAGCAAGAAATCATCCTTCATTTCATCCCAATTGTGGACAACATCCTTTCCTTAGCCCATAAACCATTGCAACGCAGACTCTTTAAGTGTTGCAGGAAAAAGCTTAAGTCTATGGGAATCAGTGGTGTAGTCATAGCTCCTACAAAGGATATCAAACTCAAAGAGAAAGGTATCCAGGTCCTCTGTGACAAATTCGTAAAATTTTGGAAGAGAAAAAGAGGGAATATTCTTAAGGTTGTTATTATCATGTTGATCGGAGGGTGGGGAAAGGAAATGTAGTAGGATTGGCCATCCTTTGTGGCCGGTGAGGTGGATTTGAGGTGGCTTTTGAGGTTGATAGATGACTAAATTCCAAGGATTTTCTTCTCTAGGATTCTAGAGTTCTAGGTTGGCAAAGGCCTCAGCAAATAGATTGGCTTCTGGTTGTTCCTAGAAGAACCCACGTAAGTCACCCTCAGAAGATGAGGATGATGAAGGGGCTTCAGGAAGCTCAACAATAGCATCAATGAACTATCTTTATTCTTCAAATAGCTTACTGGATTGATTTGGTAAGTACCTTCCTCGGGCGTCTCTTCATCTATTATGCATGCAGATAGTATGGAATGATGTGAATAGTGGTTTATTCTTTTCAAGATGAGGCTTAATCTACTTAAAGTAGGAAATGAAAGCATGAAATAAAATCCTAGGGATGGTTGAATAAGAACTAGGATCGGCACCATCCTTGGTATCAGTGCCAAAAATGATCACACGTTATAAAGGCTCAGAAACTAGGCATAATCCTTTAACTCAGGAATTGGACATCCAACTAAGCACTTCATCCTCTTTATAAGAAACTCATTTAATATGTCAAACCCAGGGACGTGTTACTTGAAATGGGCCAGAAAAATATATGCACCAAGTACTTTCTCAACCAATCACTATATAATCACTGTAGGAAACAAATACTGGAAAGAAAATATTTTATGGCTGTAGGAAGTAAATGCTTTCGAAGGGAAACTATACTATTGCTGCATGAAATGAATACTTGAAGGAAAGCTAAAGCATTGCTGTGAAAGAAAATACTTAAAAGTAAATGATGGAAGTGAATGCTGCTAGTAGAATGAAAGAGTGTACAAACTAACTGTAATGCCTTAGTTACTTTGCTGCTCAGCCGCAGGAAGCGATAGTTGTTCTGTGGCTTTGGTTGCAAGAGCTATTCAGTATAGGAATTGAAATGACAGAAATGCAGGAAAGAAAACTAAAATAAAATGAATCTAACTATGGATTCCTCACCAAGTGGGCCCCTTGTGTGAGTACCTAAAATACTCAATTACACTGAATTAATCTCAACACTTCTTTTTCTCATTAAAATGAATAACAGAGTTCATAGATTCTCATAAATAGTAAAAACAACATAATTGAACTATATTGCAACTATCATAATAAAAATGCCCTCCTTCTCATGCAGGAGCAAGGCTTTATTTAAAGGAAAACATCTAACTGCTAAACTCAACACGCCCTAAGAAAAGGCAAAGCTTTTGTTACAAACAAATAATAGAAAGGAAAGATAGAAAGCAGGAAATGGAATCGGTCTAGAAAAGAGGAAAGAACTGCTTAGACAAAAGATCTAACTTCTCACTCTCTCCTAGATTTCATCAGTAAACTTATTGCTTTTTCCAAGTCTTTTCTCAACCGTCTCCACCTAGATTAACCCAAAAAACTTCCACTACTTCTACGCTGATGTTCCATCCATGTGCGTCGGTTGCAGGACCAAGTCAAGCGTCCAGCACATAGACGTGCTCACCTAAACAAGATGACGGTTGCTACTTCGATGCACTACATTTAAACCGTTAGGATAAAAACATTCATGGAAAATAATCATTAAAGTACATATGCATTATCTATCGCTCAATCAGTCAATTCATTCATAAAACATGATCATGGTTCCATAGTAATAAAAAAAGCATATTCATCTAGATAAATCATATTTAAGTAAGCATATGTCCATAGCATAGGTTCAGTGGTTGACTACCACATATTAACAATTTTAAAGAATAAAGTCTTGGAGTAAATAAAAGAAAACATGGCAAAAGACCTATCAAAAGTTCTCCTAGGGTATCTATAGTATGCCATTAAAATGGCCTATCAATGAGTACTAGAAGTTGTGTATTTTTTGTAATTTTTTGTTGACTATTTTCTTATGAATTTTCAACATGGACACATTCTAATTAAAAATCAGGTGCATTTTAATGTGTCAAAGACAACTTGCACCAAACTAATTAAAAAAAAAGAATTTTCTTTTTAAATTGTAAATAATGAAGTGTAGGAGAATAATATAAAATTTAATTCAAATTTAGACAAGTAGGTAAAACATTTAAAAAATGGTACATGTATGTCTTTGAGAAGTTTGAAAACATCATTAAAACCAATTTAAAAAAATATGTCAATTTTGTTCAAATAAATGAAAAAATTATATGGTTAGAAATCTCAAAATATATAGAAATTTATGGTAGTATTTTTATTATACCCACTTGATAAGGTATAAACCTAATGGTGAAGTCGAGAAACCAAATTAGAAGGAAAAAACATGCCAAAAGAAGGGAAATGAAGCTCCTGAGTCAAAGGCTTGTCATCCAAATCTAAAAATAAGCCAAAATGTATACACGTTGAAATGCATACACATTTTTAATTCAAAAAATATGAATAGGTTTTAACATGTACACATTTTCTTGACATAAAATCAGTGTTTGTGTGTGTGTGTGTGTGTGTGTGTGTGTGTGTGTGTGTGGATATGCATCTAAATGTATAATTATGTGTGACAATTGAAAATGATAATGTAAAAAAATGTCAAAATATAATTAATCCCAACCATTAGAAAATAAATCACACTACATTCAATCATCATATAAACATAAAACTACTTCATAAAAGCACTACAAAAAGTTAGATAAACAAAAAATAGAACCAAATTCCTTGATGAAACACTTGATTCTCTTGTCCTCATATATACCAAGATCTTGTGTTAATGGAATGTTGGTGCTCTCAGTTTTTTAGCACAAAGAAAAAGAGGCTATGGTGAATGGATATGGTTGATTAATATTAAAATGATCGTGCAAGTGGAGATGGTGGATTAATAATAAAATGATCGTGCAAGTGATAATATTATGGTGATATGATAATGATAGTAGAAAGATAGCATGATGATGATGATGATGATGATGATGATGATGATGATGATGATGATGATGGTGATGGTGATGGTGATGGTGATGGTGATGGTGATGGTGTGCTCTTCAATATTGCATAAGGTAATCTCACTAAATTTTGCATGATAAGCTCAAAATGAGGAGAAAATGTATTTTATAGAATCTTGATGATAACTAATCGTTGAGATTAACTGGCATTAGGAGATTGCATAGGATGCAAGGTTAGGTAGGGTTGAATGGAGTGAATAGGATTAATAAGCATTATAAAATTAGTGGCTAGGATTAAGTGGTGGTAGAGGTGTGTTGCCTTTTCAAGGTCCATTGATCCTAGACATAGGCAAGATGGAAAGGTCAAATGAAGGGACAAGTGGTGCAAGGAGAAAATTAAAAAGTTGATCCATATAATTAAAATTAATTGGGTAAAATGGATAGAAGAGGATTTTGGAATTTATAAAATAAACAAAGGTGTTTATTTAATAAATAGGAGAAATAAGCTAAGGTAAAAGGGATAAATTAAATAAATAAGATTTATTCTTTTTTTGGAAAGAAAAGGCTAATGAATCATTTAGATAAATAATAAATAATTATTTAAATAATATATGAAGATAATAACGAATTAATTAAATAAATATAAATGCTTATTTAATTAATAGTAATATTGTTGATATCATGAGGATATTTTTAGGTGTCTACATTTTGCCCCTCCTTGAACATTGAGGCTTGTGCATTGTTTCAAAGAAAAAAATTATACATGTTGATACATGCCCTAGAATTACCTAGGTAATGATTGATAGGATATGCCCCCTCAAGAGATTGTGTGAGATATTTGAAGGACAATCTCTTGAAAGATCATGGGCATGATTTGATGATGATGTTGCATGATTGATTAAGTTGTAGGAAATGATAAGACACTGCACTAATAAAATGATAGGTTAGACATCTTATAAGTGTAATTGATCAATTGATGGAAATGGTTAGGATAACTAGATGGAATGAGCTAATTAAGATGATTGGACTATTTGATATCCAATTGTGCTGATTATGGTATATTTGCAGTGATTTGATTGGTTGTAGGAAGGTAAGATGATATTGATGTTATTTTCAAGGTGATGCCTTCGTATTGATGTTGATTGATAAGAAAATTTATTTGATATTGATAATATTTACATGTATGAGGTTGAATATTGCAATTTGAAGAGAGTAAGAGATGATAATTGGTAAAGGAATCGAGTAGATGCAAAGTGATAAGATTCTTGTCCTTTTTATAGGTTCTATATCATTATTAACCTTATTACGATAATTGGATGTACTCCCCAGGATATGGATTAGACCCAAAAGACTAGACATAATGATTGTGTGGACAAAGACACATCAAATAGTAAAGGAATGCCCCAGTTCACATGTGATCCATATGTCCTCGATGATACTTGAATGGTCATGTCCTAAGATGAATCAACATGTTACTAAGGAACAATGCAAAAGAAATAAACAAGTGAACATGCCCCATCATTGCCTCTCTAGTAAAATACATTCTAGAGATAGAATATTTAGTCAAAGACATCCCCAAGAAACTAAAAGACATGTCAACAAAGATAAAATAAAAAACAAATCAAAGATATCAAACAAACAATCTTTTGGAAATAATGGGAAGTATGTACTAAGAGGGGAGGGATGAATTAGTACCTCTAAAATTGTGTCTCTTTTATCCTTTAACCTTAACGTAATCAATTATTCATCTAATCATTTGTTCTATACTTTATTTCTGTAAGACATATAAATTCTTTAACTTAATCAAACATGTAAACATTTATATAAACATTCATGAAA
This sequence comes from Thuja plicata, assembly GCA_018584345.1. Lineage (NCBI taxonomy): Eukaryota > Viridiplantae > Streptophyta > Pinopsida > Cupressales > Cupressaceae > Thuja > Thuja plicata. Next base: position 1,053,508 of record MU224936.1, on the reverse strand, counting down.
GTAATTGACTCATAACACAAGATATGATATCGTAGAAAACCTCTGTAAGAAGGTAAAAACTACGGTGGGGATGACACCCACAAAATATTCACTATCTACAGATTGGAAGGGGCCAGTTAAGGCTTACAATTTCATCACTTCTAATGATCTACCTGATGACATTAATTTTTCCATTAGTACACTTAGTGAAAAACATTGATAGAGATCACCGGCAGACTACAGAGATCACTGGAAGATTACAAGCATTACCGATAGACAACAAGCATTATCGACAAATAGTGAGAATAACCAATAGAACACAAAGGTCATGAAAAATGCTAAGTATGGAATTGACCGACAAACACTGACAATTGTTGCACCAACAAAGTGAACAAGACATCACCGACAGGTCAATTTCATAACATTGAGAACATCACCGATGACATAGTTTTGAGAAAAAAATTGACGAAACAAAAAAGGCATACCCGATGACCAATTCAAGAAAGGAACACCGACGACCAAGAAAATTGACCGTCAGAACCGACAGTCAGTTAGAGAACCCGCAAATAGTGGATCTAAGTTGTACACATCAGATAAAGCAATGTAATTCTATTTATAGAGTTTTAATTTGTTTTAAATCATAACTTAAGGGTCAAGCAAGATTTATGTAAATGTTTTAAAGCATCCTAATGGATCTAAAACATATCTAACTAAAGATCAAGGTCAAGTTGCAAACCTTGGATCTAGAGTTAACTTGCGAAGCATGAATCAAGAATTGATCCAAAATCTAGTATAAATAGATGTTCAAATCAATTGTGTGTTATGAATTCATTATTTTTGATAGCCACGAAGAGAATCTAAGGAGCAGAAGGTAGAATTCATGCAAAGTTCAGAAACAGATCACATCAGCTGTCAAGAACACATAGAGGCTACCAAGGAGCAGATAAAGGTATTATTCAATCATGGAAGGATGATTACTTATATGTATGAAGCTTAATAGGATTTGTTATCAGCAATTAGAGATTGCATACATCATCAGATCAAAGACTTATGTAGTTGCATTCTAACAAGTGCATCACATCTAAAATCCTTTTGTAGAAGGTGGACTTACCCATTCTTTACAAATCTCTTAACAGAATGCACACTTAACAGTGTTGCTAAAGCTTCAAATGAAGTAGATCTTAATAGGTCTCCATTGTAATACTCCTAACAGGGTAGGTCATCAGAAGTGACCAATTGTAAGCCTTAACTGGCCCCTTCTTATTTGCAAATAGTGAAGTCTTGTGGGTAACAATCCCGATTACAGTTTTTACTTCCTAATAGGAGTTTTCTGCAATATCATATCTTGTGTTATGTGTTATCTATTTTCATGAATGTTTCTATTATGGTTACATACTAAAGAACTTATGATATGATTGCATATACATAAAGAAAGATGAATAGTTAGATAAGAAAATTTACAAACTGATGATTAAGGGTTAATGGGCCAACCAAGAAAAGTTTTAGAGGTACTGATTCATGCCTCCCCTCTCAATACATCATTCCAATATAATTTCAACAATTGGTATCAGAGCTAAGTCTCTCTCTTGAAAAGCTTAAAGACTTGAGAGAAAAGATCAGAGTAATGGACAAGTTCAGACTGGACATGACTATTGAGAATGAGTAGTTACAAATGCAAATAAACTAGAGTAGTATAAGGAGGCAAAAATAAAACTGAGAAAATTTCTTGATGAAAGAAAGATTATGGAAACCATACTGAATGAGAAAGACTACAAATAATTGGAAATACAAGATTACTTTGAAACAACAGAATCATCAATGAGCAAAGCTTCAGACACATCAGTAGAAGTTACAAGTCTACAAGAGGTCAATCTACATCTGACAGATCAAATCAAGATGTTGCAAATTGGTCAAGAGACTCAAATGGTGAAAGTGATTGATGTCATGAATGATGCAAGAAAAGCTGAAAATGAAAGAACTCTAGCCATTGATGATAGGAGGAAAATTACAGAGAAGCTACAAGAGAAAGAATTAGAGATTCTAAGACTCACAGAGCATCACCATGAGGTTACCAACCAGATAATTCTTATGATTCAAGAAGCAAATAGATTAAATACAAAACTCATTGAAAGAATAGAGATCATAGGTGAGCTAAGAGAAGAGAACGAAAAATTGAAGCATGAAATCAAACTCCAAAATCAACGCAATGAATTGATCAAAAAGGATGAGGATAGAAAGAAAAGGATGGATGATTTTCTTGATGGACAAAGAAGAGTCAACAACTACACAGGATTAGGGTACAATGAGAATGGTGAATCTTCTAATCAATCATTTCAAAGGAATGCTTTCACAACCCCAAGATCCAAGAAGCTGTCATGCAATCACTGTGGAAAACTAGGCCACACCTCAAACATTTGCAGAAGCAAAATGAAAGGTATTTCTCAAGCACAATCTACTTTTATTGGTAATTGTTATAAATGTCAAAAGAAAGAACACAAGGCACATGAGTGTAGATCCAAAGTGACAAATCCAAAGAGAAAAACCTATATGGACAAGTACTATCCTACATGCAAAATCAATGGGCATACACATAAGGAATGCTGGAAAAAGAACAACAAGGCATGGACACCAAAGGAAACTGATAAAAGCTATAAACCAAAAAGAGTAGGTAAATCATATGTTTGGGACTATAACACATGGGTAAATTGCACAACATATTGAAGGTATGGTCATATTGCTGACAACTGTATAAGAAAATGGACCAGAAGGTCAAGAGGTTGGACCAATTCAGGTATGGCATGCTTGCACTGTCATAAGGTTGGACATGTGATAAAAGATTGCAAAGACCGACTGACAGGCACAAGTATACATCCCAATGGAAATACCATTGATGACATCAAGAGAATGAGAAACAAGATGTGGGTAAAAGCCACAAACACTAAAGGTGCTGGAACAAGCAATGCAAATGGTGACACCTCATCCAATGGATCCGGTGACATCACTACATCCAATTAGATTGCACAAGTAAGTATGAACTACATTTTGACAAGTTACATTATAAATTGGTTCCATCACACATAGTTTATATTGTAATATTAGCATGAATAAAGATGCAATATATTGTTATTTGCTAAACTATTGAAAAGAAACCATCGGTTATTGGGCACAATTTGCATCGGTGAACACTCACAAAAAAGTTAAGTACTGCTTACCAAAATGTATTAGTCATTACACAAGCTAAGTGTAAACTGACGGATATCGGTGAATGTTGAATCAACAAAAGCTGTCTTTGCAACCTCACCAACAATCATCGGTGAAGTCTCCAAAATCGCTAGCTACCCCAATGCTTTGCATAGACACCGAAGATGTTATGGATGTCTCTACTGACAAAATCAGTCTTCATATACCAATGACTTGGTAAGCATTAATGAAAAATTAGGGTACAAAGAGGTTATAAAAGCTCGATGGGTAAACTCATTTTCACACCTGCAATTTTCGAGTAGAGCAGAGCAGACTAGAGTGATTTAAGAGAAATTTGGAAAGCAACCCAGTAGAAATCAATTTGATACAAAGAATTCACATTCACAGGCAATCACAGAGAATCTGTAAGTAATAACACTCACCGACCGTACTATTTTATTTGTGAAAATCCCTAAATTGCAAACAAGATGGCATCAACTTCTAGAGTTGAGAAAATTAAGGATGATAAGAAGAAATCCTTCAAGCTTATTAGCAGAGGTTCATGTGCTAAACCTAAATACAAGTTACACCCTGAAATAGCTTCACAACCTGATGATTCCAGAGCATTCTCCCAAATCCCACCTAGGGTTTTACTGGTAGAGGTTGTAAGGTCCTATATTCATTGTAAGATCTCAGAAATAGGAGATCTAGACCTAGATAATTCCTATAGGGCACTATGTGATGATGCTGGAAAGCTCAAAGAAGAGCACAAACACTTGGAAGTAAAGGGACTCACAAATGCACTACATTTTCCCAAGGTCT